>PVJA010008337.1:0-56648 GCA_004027025.1 Myocastor coypus
TTTTTTTTTTTTTTTTTTTTTTTTTTTTTTTTTTTTTTTTTTTTTTTTTTTTTTTTTTTTTTTTTTTTTTTTTTTTTTTTTTTTTTTTTTTTTTTTTTTTTTTTTTTTTTTTTTTTTTTTTTTTTTTTTTTTTTTTTTTTTTTTTTTTTTTTTTTTTTTTTTTTTTTTTTTTTTTTTTTTTTTTTTTTTTTTTTTAGCTAGTTCAGCTATCTCTTCATGATAGTGCTGTATTAAAGTTGCTCAATATAATTATAATATTGCTCATTTGATTTTTTAGGTCTTTTAAAATTTGCATTGTGTAGTTGGGTACTGCTACATTTGGTGAATATATATTTATGATTGTCATTTCTTTCTCTTCCAGTTTTCCCCCAATAAGTATTCATGACCTTCTTTATCTCTTTTAGTCATTCTTGATTTGAAGGTGATATTTTGAGCAAGCAGAATAGCTAGTCCTGCGTTCTTCTGGGCCACTGTCACATGGAGTACTGCTTCCCATTCTTTGACTGTCAGTCTGTGGATTTCCTTTTGAGTTAAATGTGTTTCTTGTATACAGAATATTGTTGGATTTTGTTTCTTAGTCCATTCTACCAGTCTGTTTATTTTCATTTGTGAATTGAAGCATTTACATTGATGAATATAACTAATATGTATTGCTTTATGTTGGTCATGTTATTTTCTTCCTATAAGCTGCATGCTTTCCCCCTCTGTTTAATTTTTTGCTGTGCTTGGTTGTTCCTTTGTGTTATTGTTCTTGATGTTGTGGTTGCTTCAGTCTCTTTCTAGAATATCTATCGGTACTCTTTGTAGTGTTGGTTTGCTGGTCATGAATTTTTTCAGTTGTTCTTTTTCATGAAAAAAATCTTATCTTGCCATTGAATTTGATTGATATTTTGAAGTGTACATCTGTCTGAGTTAGAAGTAATTTTCTTTCAGGACCTAAAATATTTCACTCCAAGCCTTTCTTGATTTGATAGGTTATGTTGAGAAATCTTCCATGATTCTGATAGGCTTTCCATTTTAGGTAATCTGTCTTTTAACAGCTCTTAATATTCTTTTCTTTTATTGATTTTCTGGGATCTTGGTTATATGTGTCTGACATAAATTTATTTTGATTATAGCTAATTGGATTTCTACATGCTTCACTTAATGTATGTCACATTCTTTTCTTATGCTTGGGAAATTTCTGCTACTACTGCAAATAGTCTTTTTATGTCATTAATGCTGACTTCTGCTATTTTGTTGACACCTATTAGTCTCATGTGGCTTTTCTTTATGTCATCTTATAGCTGCTGAATTGTTATTTCCTGATTTCTTGTTAGTTTGAAAAGATACTTCCTTTCACATTCATTAGCTATACTGCTGTCTGCAAGGTCTGAGAATCTATCTTCAGTTCGTTCAAGTGTTTTCGCCAACTTTTAGTGAAATTTTTAATTTACTGGATATCTGTTTGAGACTGTTTCATGCATTCTAATTCTTTCTTGTATTGCTTGCTATATGTTTCCTTTAATTTCTATTCTCATATTTTTAAAATCTGTGTCTTTAGATATGCTCACATTTTTTCATGATTGTTGTCATTTTTTTTTTGACCTGAGAGTTCATTTCTGACCTTATTTCTTCTATAGCCTGATGGACTCATTTCTTTACCTCAGTTGCTATGATTTCAGAAACTTCAGGTGTGTGACTTCCATGTTCTTCTGTATCCTTGTCTCCTAGACTTGTTCTAGGTGGGCTGGAGGAACAAGACTGCCTTTTGCTCCTGCATTTTGACATTTTTGAAGCTCCCATTGATCACCTGGACTCAGCATTGGTGGGAGAGCAGGGGGGCATAGGTCAGTAAGGTACAGTGTATGGGGGGACCTGGGTAGTTGTCACCAAGGCTCTCACCGGTGGTGGAGGAGTTCAACTGATGCCTAGCAGAGCTTTGGCACAGCTGGAGGGCATGGGCTAGCCTCAGCAGGATGCCACTGCTGTCCAGTGCCCACCTAAGTCCTTAAATGGTGGGATCAGGTGCTAGCACAACCCTAATAAACTATTTTAGATCAACATTTGGTATTGGCCACATACACACAGTCCTCTCCTGTATCACTAATTATATTGATTACTAATATTTTAAGTAATATGTAGGTCTACTTGTATGCTCTGTGTTACAAGAGTTGAGGTGTGTGTGTTTGTGTGTCTCTGTGTGTGTTTTATTCTTACTATCTCAATACTCAGCATGAAAGAGACATATATGCTTAAATGTCTGTGGACATGGTAAGGATAATTCTAGTAGTGAGCTCTCTAAGCATTGAAAAATTTCATTTACTTCTGTGAAATATGTAATGATTTAGTCTTTAGAACTGCACTAAGAAAGAAAGATGCTACTTTTCCTGGTAACTGTATTTCACATTGTGCTAAATTGGTCTATATAGTACATTCTCATACCAAAAATAGAACGCAGCTAACACCATTAGAATATGTTAAGTGTTTAGTGTAGAATTTCCCTATGATCCAGTCATTCCATTTAAAAGTAACTGAGTTTTAAAATTAATTAAGATTTATGTATATCTATAGTTTAGGTAAGCATAATGACGACATTCATTATAGGGAATTTGTACCTATGCACGACCGATCTTGATTCTTTTTTCCCTATCCTGCTCACAGCCTTTCAACTCTTCTTCTCATTCAGAAATGCTGTGTTCCCCTTCCTTCTTTGATAGTGGCCCTTCTCATTTGAAGATTTTCTTCCTATTTCAAAATATCTGTTACATATTTTTGTTCTTATTTACACTTTCAATTTCTCACACCAGAGAGATAATGTGCTATTTATAATTTTGTCCAATTTCTTTCCCTACAGAATATGGTCTTAAGATACATCCACTTACCTAGAGATGTCTGAAGCCTTATCATTTTTTAATGGTTCAATAGTACTCTAGTATATAAAAAATCTTCTTTACCTATTTATTTAAGCAGGCATTGGGAATGATCCCAAGATCTAACTACTACAAATCATGCTGCTATAGACATGGGTGTGAACACAGCGCTGTGGTTTGGTGGTCTCAGTTATTTTGGGCAGCCACCAAGAAGAGCAAGATCTGGGTCAATGGGACCTCTCAGCCTAGTTTTGAATAAACAACTCAATTCATGATTCTTTGTATTGATATCTTAGTCTCCATTGCATGAATTCTGTTCTAAACTTTATGATATCTTCCCTTTTACAAGGTTTGAGCTTGACTTGTTTTTATTTTTCTAGAAGTTTCAGGTTCAGCATTAAGTTGTTTATTTAAGCTCACTGTGTTTTTTCTCATGTGACAGTTCACTGCTATAAATTTCTCTTGTAGGACTACTGTCTTTGTATCCCATAAGTTCCAATACATTGTAATTATATTATCATTTTTTCTGCATTTAGAACAGGGTTTACAGGGTCTCACTACATAGATGGGATTTGTAGTGAGTCTCCTGTTTTCAACCTCCCAAGTGCTAGGGTTGCAGTACCACCACACCTAGTCTCAATCTCTGTCTCAGCACTCCACAGCCACCGCACTCTGCCTAAGCAGGCATGTCAGTCTGATAAGCTATCAGGCCGACCCTTATATTATCACTTAGTTGTACAAACAATCTAAATTTTGATTTAATTTCATCTATGACCCACTGGTTGTTCTTCAATCTTCATGTGTTTATGCAGTGTTTGTGGTTTCTTTTGCCATTGATTTCCAGTTTCATTGCACTGTGGTCTGATAATATTTAGGGGATAATTTCAGTACCTTGTCATTGACTTAAGCATGTTCTATGAACTTTTATGTGGTCTTCTGTCGAGAGCATCCTATGTGCTGCTGAGAAGAGCATGTATTCTGATGTTGCAGGTTGCAGCACTCTGTAGGCAATTACTAAGTCCATTTGCTCACAGATTTTACCAGTTCTGACATTTCTTTGTTGATTTTTTTATTTGGTTGATCTATTTGACAGTGGAGTACTGACATCTCCCATTGCATTGTGTTAGTGCTTCTTTTATTTTTCATGTTAATTAATGTTTTTATGTAGTTGAGTGCACAGATATAGACTGCGTTATCATCTCTTCCTCTAGCTTTCCTTTAAGCAGTACTGATGACCTTCTTTGCCTTTTTTATGAGGCCTGCTTTAAAGTTCACTTTCTCTGCAATCGATTAGCTACCCTTGCTTTTTTCTTGGTACCTGTCCCAAAAAGTATGGCTTTCCATTCTTTGCCTTTAGTTTATGAATTTCTTTTTCCCTTTTTTAATTGATAGCTTATATTTTAAACCTGTAGTCTGACATCTGGTGTAGGGAAAAAGCTTCTTCCTAAAAGATAACTGTCTAACCCGCTTTAATGACTGGCCTGTTAAGGCCTTATTTTGCATTAACCAAGTTAATTTTATGCCTTTGAAAATGGAGAACATAACCTATTTTCTGCAAAGAAGGGAGGCCTTCCTGAGTTTTGGAGGGACAAAGCAGAGGAGTGCAAGAGGAAGTGAATTTGGTTGGCTCACTTTATCTGATGTGTCGTTTTCTTTCAATTTAAAGCTGAACATAACACCCTGTCCCTGGTGTCCATCTAGTAAATGCCTGGTTGCAGAGCCCTGTAGTAAAATTTGAGAATGTACCAAGTTTTCCCTTATTTTATTGTACACTGCTTTATACTTAGTTTATGAATTTCATTTTGAGTTAAATGTGTTTCTTGTATGCAGCTTCTTGTTGGATCTTGCTTCTTGACCAATTTTACCATGCAATTTCTTTTGATTTGTGAACTGAGAAGATTTCCAATGGTAATTATAGGTCATATGTATTAATTTATCCTTGTAATACTCATTTCCTGCTGTTTTCTCTGTGTTCTTTCCTTTTCATTCTATTTCTTGTCTTGCCAGTTGGATTCTTCCTATTTTTGTTCTTGAGATTGTGGTCTTCTTTATCTCTTCCTAAAATATCTTTCAAAATATTTTGGAGAGCTGGTTTGATGATCATGAATTTTTTTAGTTGTTCTTTCTCATGGAACTATTTATTTCTCCATTGATTTTTCAGACATAATTTACAACCCAGAGTACATCAATCTGGGTTGGAGTTATTTTCTTTCAGGATGTGAAATACTTGGCTCCAAGCTGTCCTTGACTTAAGGTTTTGTGTTGAGAAGTCTGCTGTGATTCTGCACTTTATAGGTGATTTGTTTCTCTTCTCTAATACCTCTTGATACTGTTTTTGTGATGAATTTCTAGGACCTTAATCATTACATGCTTTAGTGTAGGGTTATTTAGGCCATGGCCAATCACATTTCATATGCAGGACTTCTCCGTATGTCAAATTCATTGTTGGGAAGCTTTCTGCCATAACTTTTGTGAACAGGTTGTGTTACCTGCACTGTCTCCTGCCCTTTCATTGCTTCTGATCAATCTTATGTTGTTGTTATTTGCACTAGCTTGCATGTGCTGGATTGATTTCTCATGGTTCTTTGCTATTTTAAAGAAAAAATATTTTTCATGATGGCCAGTGATAGTCCTGTCTTCTAGATCTGATATTTTGCCTTGCTTCATTTAGCTACATGTAATTTCAATGGAGTTTTTAATCTCCTGGATAAAAATGTTTGAGTCTGTCTCTTGGATTCCACTTCTTTCCACGTTGGACTTTCCTGGTTTCCATAAATTTCCTGCGCTCCTCTACTTTTTATGCAGATCTATTCCAGGCTTATCCAGCAAGTCCTTCGTGTTGATTTTCATCTATTTTTTTTTTTTTTTTAGCCCAAGAGATTTTTTTGCCTGTAATTTTCTCTATAGCCCCATTCATCTTGATTTTACTTCTGTTTGTACCATTTTAGAAAACTCAGGTGTGTGGATTCTGATTACCTCTATCTCATTGCTCCCTTTTCCTGGGTCAGGTGGAGATCTGGGGTTACACTTTGCTTCTGTGTCTTCTCATTTTCTTCTTCTTTCTTAAATAGTCTTTCTTTTTCTGTGTTCATACTTACAAATTACTTATTGTAGGTGACTTTACTGAGAAAATATCCATTTTTTTCTTTCTTTTATTTTATTTATCTGGTACAGAGTCTAAACTACACACCTCGGACTCATAGTGATTGTCCTATTTTCAGCCTCCCCACTGCTGGGATTACAGGCATGCACCACCATGCCTGGACTTGGTCCCTGATTCGGCACCCCCTGGGGGTGGGCCTGCATGGCATGGGACTAGGGATTGAAACCCTGGTCCTCGTACTTGCCTCAGCAGGCATTTAGTTCACTGAGCTGCCTTGCTGGCCCAATATCTATTCCTCAGAGATGTCTTCTAGGTTTAGCTGGCATTTATCCTTTGTTTCTATCCCAGTTTCATACCTTCTCAATGTAGTAGGGGTGATAAGTTGCACTCTATTTGGCCCAGCATCCACCGTACTGGACTATGGTGATGACGCTTTTGTGATAATCATAGTTTTGTTATTGAAAACAGAATAACTGATTACTATATGTATAACACCTTCACTAAAGCAGTACAATTAACAATAACAATTGTATCAAGCACATCCTGGATTCTGACAAACTGTGATAACTATTTATTTTGTATCTTTAATCATAAGAACAAAATCTACAGTTATACAACAAAATCCAACATACACAGGAGTTTGCATCATATGAGTTTTCCCTTGATAGAGTAATTTCATTTGGGAGGGTGATTTAAGGGTGATAATGGAAAGAATGGAGAGATAAATGGAAAGAAATACAGCAGAAAGCAAGCTCTAAGCACCAAGGATCACCGCTTAAGCTTTACACTTAGTGTTCAGTTGCATGAAAATCACCAAAAATGATGAAAAGCAAGTGAGGAATCAGGGGAAAGAGAGATGGACAAACAGAAAAGAAAAGCGAAAGTAAACAACTAAAAACAAAAGAGAGAAGCAGCAAAACAGTCAAACAACCCCAAATAATAAAACTCTTCTAGTGCCTAGGCTCAGTTGCACAGTCTAAGTCAGAGTCCAGAGCTATGCTGGGTAAGCCCACCAACCCTGCAGTGGAGTTGTTGCTGTTCGTGGGGCTGATCCTGGCCTCCAGAGGTGGGGGCTGAGGCCCAGGTTCCAGGCTGGAGTATCCGCTATTTGGGGAAACATAAAAGAGCTGAGGGGCCTTAGGTCCCAGGTCTATCCTGCGTGGCTTGAGCTTGCCACGCCACTGCAGTCCACCAGCTTTGTGGGAGCTGCCCAGATTGGCGGTTCCTGCCGCACACATAGGCAGTTCCCTCAGGCAGCCCTGTGGGCGGCTGGCTGTTTCTAAAGTCCTGCACCTGTATTTTGCTTGATCTGAAAGCCTCTCATTTCATCAGACAGGTAGGTCCTCCCATTCTTCCACTCACCCATGTTTTCAGTGATTTTCTCTGAGTAATGCGAACATGGCTCCTCCTCCACTCAACCGTGTTGACTTCTTCTCTGATTATATATTTCGAAGGTTATTTATGTTTAGTAATTTTTATAGAATTTAGTAACTAAAATATTATGCATGTGGAACATTCTTTAAAGTTTTCCAGTTTTAATAAATTCAAATTTGTAGCTTGACATTTTGACTTTAAACGTTGACATTGAACTTAGGATTACATAGTTGAATTCAAATAAGAAGCTCCCATAAGCAAGCTTATGCCCCTTCTTTGTACCATTCAGAAAATGTCAGCTTCTGCTTGCTCTTCATCAAAGACCGGCCTGAAGTCATAAGGAGGTGGCTGGATGACAATGAAGAGTGACATAAATAGACAACATTTGTAGCTTCAGCTTCCAGAGCCATCGTGTCCTCAGCTCTAACCCCAGCCAATGTAGAGTGGGCACTCCCTCAGCCCTGTGAGAGAAGCTTAGGGATGTCACCAGTGCAGGGAGAACTGTGTGCTTGGGGCAGGTTGTTGCTTTGCTTCCAAAACACACTTTCTTAGCAGCATTTGTTCTGAACTTATGATAATATACATATTCACATTCAAGTGTCTAATCCACATGCAGAGAGGCTCTCAGTGATCAGCCTTAGGGACATGCAAGGTGGTACTTAATCTTAAGCATTCACCTCCAGTTCTGTTTTCCATTGCTTCATTTTTTAATGAAGCAAATTAAAAATTGCTTAAAATTTTCAAGTTTTATCTTTCTGAACTTCTAAAACTCAGGGATACGAGCAGATTTCTCACTTAAGTGATTGTACATCTCTCTGCCTATCTGTCTCTGTCTATCATCTGTCTGTCTATCTGTCCGTCCGTCTGCCCATCTGTCTGCCTGACTATCCACCTAATGTATCTGTTGAATTAGAACATAAAGCAGGTAGGAATGATATTTCCAATAGTCCTCCAAAGACTAAAACAGCTCCTGTGGATGCTATTTCGGTGTCTTAAGAGCCTATGGTAACTCATTCTCACTAATCCATCTGGTCAACAGATTTTATTGGTATTAACACTTATGTGTCACAAGTCAAAATTTAGCTTTTGCTCTCATTTTCTGTGAAATTTCATTGTGAGGAATGGTGAGGAGGTGTTCAGGGGAAGCCCGATCCAGCTTCTGCAGCTTGCAGACCAGGCAGCTGGGTTACAGCTCAAGCTGGAAAGAGAAGCCGGAGACCTTGGACTCTATGCTTAAACTGTCTCAGTTTCCTAGGTCTAGGAACAGTTAGCAGTTAAATCAATGCCTCCATGGCTCCCGTAGAAAGAATGTTTTCCACTCTCCTTTACCTGAACTCAGAGATTTGTTAACTGACAGCAACCAAGTGTGCTAAAAAAGAACGCTGCCCTTCAGGTTTGCCACACTGCCTTGGAGAGCTGCCTTGCATGACCGGTGTGCCCAGACACCTGAGGACGAGCCTATAGGGTGCTTGGCTGTGCCCTCAGCTCCATAGAGTTCTGCCCCCTTCACCTCCTTCACAAGCCGGGGTTCTGGCCCAGAATGGCCTTTGCTACACTTATTCAACTTAACTCCAATGCCAGCATGGCTGTGGCTGTGCCATGGCATAATTCAGGCATTTATAGAAATGGTAAGGTAACCATTATCCCAACGGCAAACTAAAAAACAGGGCTATGGCTAAACTAGGCTATTTCCTGGGAACAGGGAAGCTATTGGGTGGACGTTGGCCTACTGAAGCCCGAAGCAAAACGTGCAGGTCTCACTCTGTGAGTGTAGAGAACATTCAAACTTAATTAGCTTTAATACTTTCATCATTTGCTCTTTGTGAAGAAATATCAGCTCTTTCCCTGGAAAACACTAGAATATGTGCAAGCTGAGCCTCAGAGGTACAGTCCTACATGCACAGAATTCCCACCTATTCGTTTGACAGTCGTGGGCTCTGTCTACGGTTGAGGCTGATTATGTAGGAGATGCAGGTGCCAGATGAATATATGGAGGAGCAAACGATTTGATTCCCATGGATGGCGCACACATGAAGCGCACTGCTTCTGTTTGGTTTCATTTCCTAGGTGAAGCAGGTGCGGCATCGAGCTGGGGTAGAATGATCCAGGTTTCCACACGCTCTGGGGTGCAGGAGCATGGGGCACAACACCGACCTCCATTTAAAGTCCATGCTGGAACCTTGCAGGCTGTGGGGCTGTTAGAAAATGCCACAACCTTGCCAAAGCTGAGCTGCTTCTACTGTCCACTTGGGGGAATTTCATGGATCGTCTAGGGCCCATGTAATAACCAATGGGAGCGAAGTGTAGAGCGGAGGGGCTCCCTTTCTCCACTATCGGGCTTGTCGTTCCTCCCTTTGTCACTGGTTTCAGACCAGGTAAGTAAGCATCTTTAGACAGCACCAAATTCTCTTCGATGAGCCACCAGGGAGCTGGTCATGAAGACCTTGCATACTGACCCAGTTTGGGCTTGCAGCTGGGATAGCGTACAGTGAAAAGCTACGTGAGACACCTGTGTAAGGCATTTTCTCATTGTCTTTCTGAAAATGAGTGGATCCTTGAAACTGTCCAAGATATTCAAGGTAGTAGCGTGGGTCTTGCAATGACGTTAGCAATGAATCAACGTTCACATAGTTTAGCAATTAAAAAAAATTCATCATAACTCACAAGACCAGCATCTTCTCTTGTAAGAGTTTTGGCTATGATGCTGCTATAGTTTAGGTCTGGAATGTCCCCAGAGGTTCAGGCCTTAAAGCAGTAGTCCTCAGGGTGGCATTACTGAGGGATGACGTCTTTAAGCAGCGGCCCCAGAAAGAAGTCTCAGGTCATTGGTGAGGTGTTGCAGTGGGGCTAGTGGAGCCCAGCCGCTTTCTCCTTCCCTGTTTGGCTTCCTGGCTGTGAAGTGAGGACTTGAATTCACCGTGTTTTCCTGCGTAATGTGCTGTCTGGGCACAAGCCCCAAGGGAATGAGCTAGCAGTAGGTGGACTGAAGATGAATCTTTCCTATTTCCTGGTCTTTTGTGATAGTTCTAGAAACGTGACTGAAAGAAATCCCGCATGCCTTGCACTGGCTCTGATTCCTGTGTTTGCTCAGATCAAGGCTCCGTGGTGGAGAATCATTAGGTGGCAGCATAGCTGGTGTATTTTCCTAGAACCCACCAAGCAAACGGAGGTGGGCTGGCCCTGTGACTGCACCGCGTGCCGGAGGAGCGCTGAGCCTGCGGTGTATCCCCCCATTTGCCTCCAAGCAGGGCCTGGGCTGTGGTGTCTCCACAGCTCTTTCCCTTCACAGGCCGATGACTTCCTGGAGCTCACCTTTGGGGCTGCACCAGTTGTTCACCTGTCTTAACTGTCTTTGGTGAGGTTTGCTGCTGATCACAGAATGACGGGGTCCTTGGGCCACTGAAAAAGTGGCAAATAGGCCTGAAAGGAGAATTTCAGAAGACAGTCTAGCACTTCTTTTGTAGTTTAAGTAACCTACAAAAATTACCCACTGCTTTCCCTCAGCCCAACTCCACCGCCATGGCCGCTGTCACAGGCTTCTTCTGTTTGTGACTAGTTGTTCTTTCATAAGGCAGGTGGTTTGTGGCAGAACTGTTCTCAAAGCGCTCCAGGGACCTGCCTGTGGAAGGGCTCTAAGTCTCAGAAAAGCTGTTGAAGCTTTCGAGTAAAATTGGGCCTTACAGTGCTCTCCTTTTGCAGCAATGTGTTGTTGTTTTGGGGTGGTGGTGGCTGCATCGGCCTCTGAGGTATCAACACACTGGCTGAGACATAGCCAATACATACAGATTTTGTACTCAACTAGACCTCAGTCAACGTGAACATTGAAAATGAAAAGCCTTGACTGTTTCTTAAGTGAAATAAGGAGATGACACGTGACCACTACTTTGTATTAACACAGACTCAAGGAAACAGTGCAATTTTTATAGTCTAGCCGATGAGTAGGACTGTTATTTATTTTGCTCCAGACAATGTGTCTTAACAACTGTATTTCTGAATAATGTGTGACTGTACAGGAAGATGACAAAGGAAGTCTGGAATGTTCTGCATGGTGCAGGATGATCTAGCTTTAAGCTCCTTGATAGCAGACAGTTGGTTTGGATCCATCATAAACTTCTTTCTAGGCCTTTAATTTTTGAAGTATTTTTACAAAAATAAAAATATATGTGTGTGTGTGCACGCGCATATCAGAGAGAAAAAAGTCAGAATGAATACCAGTTTATCATTTTTAATTTTAAAAATAGATGTCTGCCTTTAAGTTCTGTTTGAAATGTGAACATTTTTTCAGAAGGAGAGCTCCTATTTGGCTCAACTGTGGCTAATTACTGCAAAGGGGATTAACTTCTATCTCAGCACACAGATTCTGCCTTTGCGGTCCATGGTCTTATTACTTCAGGAAATTTGATACAACATGAACATGAACCCGCAGCGTCCCGCTCTATCCCAACTTGACCATAACCTGCCTGAGGGCTACAGACCTGAAGACTACCAGCTTTGTGAGGTCTGCTGACTCTTTATTTATTTGTATCTTAGGGAAGGGTCTACACCTTGTAGACGCCTTTGTGTCTTAGGTTCAGGGTCTCACTACTAGATCGGACTCCAGCGATCCGCCTGTTTACAGCCTCCCAAGAGCTGGGGATTACAGGCGCACAGCACCACGTCCAGTCTCAGTTGCCTGCTCAGCGCGGCCTGGGGGCAGGGGCTGGGGTGGCAGGCCTGGGGATGGAACCCCCCCATCACCACCCCGATCCCCTGGGCCCCTCTCCCCCAACCCCTACCCTGCTGGCAGGCGCTTTAATCCACTGAGCTGTCCGGCCTGCCCTGATTCCTCCTGAGTCTTGACTTGGTTCTTTCGCAGGTGCAAATGAAAGACCTTGGGAGATGGGGCTCCTAAGGAAGGTAGATTCTTGCAGATAGAGCCCTGACTCTGCCATTGTAAGTAATCCTGGTGAGAAGAGGGGGAAATTGTAATAAAGTGACTGTGAATATGTGGAGATTTCTTGGATGAACTGAAGTTCTGAAAGTTATGTTCTAAAATGTGTAAGATGTCAAAGATAAGAATATGAGAACAAATAGGGGGATCTTTCAAGAACAGTCTCCATGAGGGGAAGGCCCTCCGCAGGAACACAGAAAGTAGTCAGAGCCGCTGCGGACAAAGCAGGAACAGGTAAAGGAATGCTTTGCTGCTTGGGTCAAGAACCCAGGGAAAAAGTAGAGCTATCAAACCCGGGCTGGACTTTCAGTGGGAAATCTCTCTGCTGGAAAAACCAAAGCAGACAGGTGGTGTTCCTGTCCAGGAAGCTGAGGATGGAGTTAGATAAAACAGCAGACACAGGATGCACCGCGACCTTATTCGAGACCCTCTCCTGCTCCACTTCCACTGCTCACGTTCCAGGCACGGTCGTCATCTCTCACCAGATCAGACCACACGTTTCTGTAATAGTCTCCCTGCTTTCCCTTCTACTTTCTTGCAACTCTTTTGCAGAACATATGGGAAATATTTTTAAAAACACAAACCAGATCATGTTATCTTCTGCTTCAGATCCCTGGGGCGGGCCTGCGCTGCCTGATGGCACCAGTCTACCTTATCGCTTTTCCTCCATTCTGTGCTTCCTGGGGGCCAGAAGGCCCAGGGAGCATCCTCCCAACTCAGACTTGGACATGTCGCTTAGCTCACCTGCAGCACCTCTAAGAGGCTGGCGGTTGGCCCTCGGCTTGCGATGCTTCCTTCTCTGTTATTTTCTAGCTGAGCATCTTGCTTGTCATACATATCGCAGCCTGGATATGGTCTTCCTGGCGAGGCCCTCTCTTCCTGCCCAGAGGGACCACTGGCTAACTCCTGTGGAGACCTGGCATGTCATGGTCTTTTCCTTACCCATCTCTACCCCTCTCTCATCGCTAGCCACGCTCCACAAGGGCAGCTGCCACCTTAGTCACTGCTCTCTCTTCCAAATGCCGGACCGTTGCTGGGTAGCCTGGTGCATAACAAGTCCTCACGACACGAGCAGCCCGTGTGTTTATTAGCAGTACTTGTGACTGAACCTGGGGTCCTTGTGCTGTTACATTCCTAGCGCCTTTTCCCCCCATTTTTTATTTTAAGACACTGGCTCCTTAAGTTCTTAGTTTTCCAAGGCTGGGCTTGTGTGTCTCACCTCGCCTGGCTGAATGGTGGGCTGAGCAGAGGGAGAGTAGCTCATCTCGTAAGGGAAGAGGTTGGCTGGGGCTGGCTCTAGATGAGCCAAGGCAAAGGCCAGGACTGGTGGGCAGTGAGGCTGATGGGGAGGCACCGAAGGAGCAGTGGGGCTTTGAAACTGGGGAGAGAGGGCTGGTGCCTCTGTGGAAAACAGATGTGCATTTTTGTGTGCAAACAAAGCTATGCTTCATGCAGAGAATTCTGCCACACTTCCCTTCCAAGTCATAGTTAATCTTCCAGGCCGTTTTCTCACTAATACAGGAAGTGGTTTTATTTTATTTTTGTTGTATGATTCTAGAACACACGATTTTTCAAATTGTGAGTTCCATTGGTCTTTATATATGTATGATGTACATAATTTTTTTTTTTTCTCAAAAATAACGTTTACCCTTCCTTTCAGTTTACGCTTAGCTGGCAGTATTACAAAATGTCACAGAGAAAGTCACAATTACTACACAGCTTATTTCATTTTAGTTTGGAAAGGAATCACAACAGCCAGTTCCTGACTGGTGAGCGTGATGGTCAGCTACAGAGCCTGTGCTGCCCACGTGATGCTAGACTCAGGCTACTCACCACCAGACCTTTTCCACAAAATAAGAAAAGTGGAACAGAGGTCTGAAAATCTTCAGCCACTTTTCATGTTGCAACGATGTCATCTGTTGACGACGGTTGCTCAGGTCGTTATTTTCCAAGCCAAGGTCGTCTTCGGCGACCTTGATGAGGGGGAATGGTGCCCTTGAGCTGCAGGCCCGCTGGAGGCATCCTCCCTCATTTGCATGTTTCCTGCGCAAGTGGGACCAAGCAACTCAGGCTCAGTTTCTTCCGCTATGAGGTGGATCCAGTCAATGGCGTCTATGCAGAAACGCAAACTACAGCTGAAACAAGCCGCGTGCTGGCGTTGGCCTGTCCTGACAGGCGGCTCCATGCCTTCTCTCTTCCTTCAGCCCAAGAGTTGCTATTTTACAAAAACTCCTCAGATTTCTTTAGGTTGAGATTTCTTGTCCAAAATAGTCCCTGTCTCACATCAAACACGGGAAAATTTAGAAACAGTGAAAAGTCTGAACATAAAAACCCGTGATAACCACTTGCTGTCAGAGGGCCAGTAAGGGGAGCTGAGTTAGGGCTGCAGACTTGGCTCTGCCTCCTGAGGTAGCTGCCCAGGGACAGCAGGACCGGGCTGTCAGGTGCCCGTGCGCTCATCCTTGGAACCTGAATGTGGGGGCTGTGCCCAGCAGCAGAAGGCAGCCCTGGGTCTTTCCCTCTATTCAACTACATTGGCAAGGAAATGACGGTCCTGCTTTTCCTACTAGAGAATCTTTAGTGCTAGGATTACAGGACACATGAGGTAAATGAGACACACGAGCTTATATCTCTCCTGTAAATACGCGATGTAATCAATGTACATTTTCTTTTCTATGAGAACCTGAAATATAAATAACGAGCAAAATAAAAGAGACAAGAATTGGAGAGATTGATCTTTTCCAAAGGGGAAGAGGACCACGAGATGGGGGAGGGGGAAGGGCAGGAAGGAGGGTAAACAAGCAATTGAGACGTGTTGTGTGCAGAAGCAGCTCCCCATGAAGCTGCAGCCCTTGTGCAGGTCGCACATGGACCGACAAGAAATAAACACGCAGTGTCTGCTCACTGCTCCAGGATCCACCAGCAGCGGCTGGAGGAAGGGAAGCGGGTTGTACTGCAGGCCCTGGAGGTCATGCGGTGGTCTCTGAACTGTAAGGGAAGGCCTGGATCTCAGGAGCTGTGGACAGATCTGTACAGAGAAGGTCTGGGTGAAGCCGCAGGATGAGCGGTCTCCCTGCAGGTGGCTCAGAAGCAGGAGCAGCGCAGCCTGAGACTTCACACGCAGTCCGACGGTGCGGAGCAGCGCTGCTGCAGACGCGATCAGTGAGCTGGAGGTGCCTGCAGTGACCCACCGGGACAAAAGGAGAGAAAACAGGGGACAGAGGCAAGCAGAGAGCAGCAAGAACAGAAAGTAACCAAGGTATTTTGGGAGGAGAGCAAAGGAAATGCACAGTAATGAACATAAGAATACAACGGAACCAAGTTTCCATAGTTACAGAAGGACCAGATGTGTTCCTTGTAAGTTCACGCAGAACAAGAGGAAAGAGACCTTGGTAGATTTTGGGAAAGGTAAGGATAATCCTACAAGTATCCATCCGAAAGTAGAGATCTGCGGAGTCACACAAAGAGCCAACACAAACGCAATGCACCAGCATCAGGAAGCTTGAGCAGTTATTTTGAAGACAACGATATGCAATATAACAAGTGTGACTGAATTGCTATCATCTTGTTTTTTGAAATTCTGTGTTATTTGTAATGCTGTATGATTTTCTGTCTTCTTTAAAATAAAAGAAAATGTAGCATGCAACACACACACAGACACACACACACACACTCTTCTAGGGATGAGAGGCTCAACCACACGCTCCATTCTGCTGTACCCTACAGGTCAACGAAGAACTTTCTCGAACTCATCATGCCGCTTCCTTACAGAGGAGAAGCACGGGTTACTCGCAGTGTTGGTCATGAACATGAAATGTCAATGCGGGCTGCCTCAGCGGCCCATGACACTTCAGATGCTGCGAAGGCAACCGCATTTGTTAAATTGAAAAAGAATAAAGTCACGCCCCTAAGAATGAATATTTGGTACTCTGCTGCCACCGGCAGCAGCCGTAGCAGCAGCTCTTTCACGTGCTCTTAACTTTCATGTATCCTAAAGCACCTGCGTTTTGTTCGGGGAATCTGGAAGGGAAATCGTTGACCCGTGTTCAAGTAGAATTCAAAAGAAATCAGTGTGGAACGTCCCTTTGCTTCTGGAGCCAGTGATAACATCACATGGGCAGTGGCTAGGGACAGATGAGCTAACTCGCAAGGGCTTCTGTCAGTCACATAGAAAGTGCGAGAGCAGTCACTGTAGCAAGAATCTCAATAGTTAACTGAAATAAATTGAGAATGTGAACTTGCATCAATTAGTAATCACATTCAAAGAGAAAAGGGAATATAAAATGTACAGAATGTAGTTTCAGTATAAAGAAGGGGACACATAATTCTATATATTGAATTATTTATTGATTTTAATAAATAAAGGAACATTAATAAATGGAATTCCTTTAAAGCTCTGTGCTATGTGAAATTTTAATAAATTCACTCCTATAAAAGATATAAACAATCTGCAAAGTGTTACAGAGAAAATTTGCCCAGGCAGTAGCATATTTGATTGCAATAATCTTATCTTTCAGTGTATCTACCATGATTTTGAATAGAGACGTCTTTCTATATAGCATAGCTTTTATTACCTGGAGTATAAAAAGAAATTTTAAAAAGTGATGAGTAAATTCCATCTCTCCTACGTTTTGCAAACTTTTATATCTTTTACAGATGCAAATGTACTAAAATGCAAATTGCACACTTATTTTATGAATGTCTTGACTATGAATCTTTTGCTTGTTTTAATTACGTATCTGCTTACAAGTATAAAAACATACTTGTTTCTATCTGAGAAGGAGGGGAAACACAGAGAACTGTGAGCAACCCTGAAGTCCTGGAAGAAGGAAATTAGGCTGCGGCTGAGCAGGACTCGCTGCCTTGGGTGGGGCTTCCTCGGGAGCAGGCCAGGAGGGGTGCAGGGTGGCTTCATCACATCCGACCAGCATTGAACCCCCCAATAAACAAACAAACAAACCCCAAAGCACCTCGTATTTTCATGTTGTGTAACATAACTAACTGCCCACTGTCCACAAGATGTGTTGGTGTCTCTCGTGGTACCACATACATCCCTGTGAAGTTTACCCTACCAGTTTTCAGTGTCTATGGCTCTTGGGCACTCAAGTGTCCTACCTATATGTCCACGTTTCTGTCCTGACTTAGAAGCTGTCATGGAAGCTGCCATATTTTCTGAAAGGACCATAACTATGTAAATTGAGCTCTCTTGTATGACTGGATTAATTGAATTCAATTACAACTCCACAAATGGGATGTCACAAAGCTAGTGTGTGTTCCAATGTGGTTTTTTTTTTCCCAGAATAGTAAAATACACGCTTTGTGTAACATAAAATTTGATTCTAGAATTAAATTAGTTAATTAACAGTAGTACTGGGAATTGGACCCAGGGCCTTCATGCTGAGCTATATTCCCAGACCTTTTCAATATTTTATTTTGAGAGGGAGATTTTCCGGATCACCAAGTCTCCTAGGCTGTGCTCCAATTCTCAGTCCTTCTTCCTCAACATCCTGGGGTGCTGGAATTGCAGTCGTGTGTCACCACTTCCAGCCAATTTAGTTTTAAAAATAACTTGGCACTTATTGAGAGAATTCTGAAGATTTGCGTGAAGAAATGTAGTGTACTAGACTTAGAAAATCTGCCCTGGGCAGTTGCTACGTAGGCCAAACAACAGGTTGAAGAGTTACATCTCAAAGTGCACGCTTGGAGAAGGCAGCCCTTACCTCCGTAAACAGTGAATGGACGATGTGCAAAGCCGTCACTTGCTGTGGAGGTACGCACTGTTGCTTCATCTTTGTGTTCCCGATGATTGTCCTACACGCTGTGGGACGCTTGTGTAGAAAAGCGTCCGTGTTGGAAAGTGAGAAATGTACTGGATACTGTAGAATTTGACCAGGGAAGTTTTAAATTCTGAGAATCTTTCCTGCACATTTTTTTGTCTTTTATTTTTTTTTATTGCATTTAATAAAAATAACAATGTGACAGTTTTGAAACACATTAGTAGTACATTTCCAGTATTTGATGCAATGCATATTGTTGTCTTCCTAGTAGTTATACAGAGCACAGGGTGTAGACATGATAATTTTTTCTAATCATTATTCATACAAAAATTTTCTTCTCTTTGAGCTAAAAGAAAGTAGTTGTATATATAATCCAATGTTCCATAAGCACAGTGGGTTATTGACAAAACTGGCAATGATGGAAGCAGTTGATTTAAGCCTTCTACAGCTCAGCATACTAATCTAGCTTTATGTTTTCATGCCTCATGGCTAAACTTTTCTGCTGGGTGGTTAAGGACAAGTTAAAGCAAGACCTGTATAACAAAACATGGAACTTTTGTATCTCTCAAGGTCAGTCAAATCCCCTTAGAGTTTACTTTGGAACCACGTACAGTGCCTTGTAGAACTGTAGTCAATGTCAGCCATCTGAATGAGTCACGGCCATTGCTTGACCAGTTTGCTCTCTGTGAAAGCCTGAGAGAATGTTTTCCCTCTAGGTGACTCTCCTTAGGCACACTATACATCATCAATCCCTCTCCTCTGTAGCTCCATAATCTCCTTGAACAGAAAATTTGGGAAACCACTGAGTTATAGGATGTTACAGCACAGGTTCGCTTATGTCTTGAGTCCTCACTGACCTGGAAGGGCTTAAAGCTTCCACTTTCATTAACAAATATAAATGTCCTTTCTTATGATACTCAGATTCTCTCTCGGGCAGACCTGAAGCAGCTTTCCCCAGCTACTTCCATCAAGTGTGCTCCTGGGGGAACATCACGTGGTCTCAGCACACGCTGCTAGTTCAAGGTCTCTTCCCTCCTCTCTGCCACACACCTACAGGAGGCGCTCATGTGCATACTGCAAGTCGCTTTTGTGGAGTTATCTAATTTGATCCGTAAAAAGCTCCTTTTTCACTAACAAGGACTTGATGTTCAGGGAAATTAAGAGAGATAAAGACACAGGCCTCCGCGAGGTTCTCACCAGGCTCTCCTGCAAAGACCTGTGCTGTGTTTCAGTTAGGCCACCGTATCCCAGAGTCCCCTGCTGCAGGGTGCTATCCTTAGGCCTTGTCAGCTGCTGGGCAGCCAGGACTCATGTGATGGTGAGAGGCCTGGTCTACTCAGCCTCTCCCTCCCTCCATTTGAACCCCTAGAGTGGTGCTGGGAGGTCAGATGCATCAAAACCTCACAATACCGAGAGCACCGAAGGAAGTCTCTGGTTTATTTCTTCCCATTGCATTCATCAGTGGCCGTGGCGGTGGTGGTGACGATGATGATGATGAGGAGGAGGAGGAGGATGACGATGGTAACTGCAATTACTGTCCCTTGCTGAGCGCCTACATTTGTTTAACTTTGCAAATTAACATAAGGTATCATTTACCCACAGCCTCCCAGTGACATGGCTTTTGTCTACCCCATTATGTAAACAAAGAAGCTTATTGTAATACCATTAGGTAACTTGCCCCAGAGCCCAGTGTCCCCATGTCCCCGTCTGAGTGTGCTCAGAGGGGCCCCGCTGCCCCTCAGTTGTGCCCAGTGGAGTACTGGACACCCCCCTGCCTCTCAGGAGCAGCAGTGCTGGCTCTGAGCTAATTTCTGCTCAGCCACATCCGTGCTGGTTAATCTCTGTTTGTAGTGGGAAGTACACTAGGCTCGACAGAAACAAGGGATGGCACTCAGAACTATTACAATTTTAGGAATAGCTAAAAGGTCAGATTCCAGAACCATATTACTCCGATTTGTTCTGCTGAGACCACTTTGTGTCTGCTCTTCTGGTACAGGACAGCCACTTATTCTTCAGGGTGTGGATACCCTGCTGGCTGCCTCTGTGGTGGCCCTGAGCTCTCTCTCTGTATTTCCTTGTACCGAGTTTGCTTCTGGGTCTAGTTGGATGCTCCCAGCCTGTCCCCACCTAAAGTTTTCGCTGTCTCTACTATTCCTTTCTATGTACTTGTTGAGGGTGGTATCCATGTGTACCGAGGACCCGCTCTGTGTTTCAATGGTTTAATTCTTGTACCCCATACTGTAAATGTTCCTGGAGCAGTACACCTAGTGGACACGGTATCCCAAATGTGATAGGTAAACACGGTGCTTTATTTCCTTCCTTAAATTTTTATTTCCTACACTTGAAGTGTAACTTCACGCTCTGTTGATTAAGAATTTAACCTTTGAAATCACTCTGCAGGGATAGTTTCTTTTGTCTTCGCGCTCTGGTTATGTAGTGGGAGTTTGTGTGTGCTGCTTCTGTTTTTCCATATGTGGCCTGAGCACAGGCATGAACCCCGTTTCCAGGTTTCTCTGCCTCCTTCTGACCCGCTGTCTCTCGATCCGTATGGTCCTTGGGTCCTTAGGCTGGAAGCAGTTTTATTTTAATCTGTGCCTGTGTCCTACTTAGGGCGTGATGCTTTTTGAGGAGAGTCGTGGAGCAGCAGCGCGGCCCATCTCACGATGAAAGCTGTCCTACAGGGGTCATCGTCCTGCTTATTTTCAAATGTAGGAGGTTAGAGGCAGACACTAAAAACAGTTATGGGCAAGAATAATACATTTTTGACAGATTATATTTTTATTTTATTGAAGCTGAGATGACCCAGGATGACCGTATTAAAGTGGAACTGAAAGTTCCAGAGCACTTTGGCGAACAGGCTAGAAGGCTAGAAGTTATTTGTGAGCAGCTGGGGCACTCGAAAGGCCACAGGATGGTCACTCTACTGCTCACCTTCACCGGCTGAGCTGGTCCTGCGTCATGTGTGAGTGACTTAGTTCCTGGACTGTCGTCCAGGACCATCCCACAGTCACCCACTTGCTTTCTCTACACAGAGTTATGTTTTTTCCCAGCAATGTTAGACAGTTCATTCTTTTTAGTCTTACAAGAATGATTGACTAGCAATTTTTACTTCCTCCTGTGGGTGCTACATTGGCCTTGAGGTGCATTTGGACATTTTTTTTTATGAACACAAAATTCTGATTGAGCAAGCAGCTGCTTCTACCACTTACCAAAGCTATAGTAACTTGTGACATTGGTACTGTAAGTGAGCACCCTTTATCCGAAAGGATGTCAACAATGTTTCAGATTTTGGATTTTTTGTTTTCAGATTCTGTAGTTTTTCCATTTACATGAGGCATTTGGGAGTAGAATCCAAGTCGAAACACAAAATTAACTTACACCTCACAGATGTAGCCTGAAGTTAATTTTATGCAATATTTGATAATTCTGTGCTAAAGCGAAGTTTCCTGGTATCACCGATAGTGTCGTGTCAGCATTTCCAAAAGTTTTAGAGTTTGAAGGATTTCAGAGTTTGGATTCTTGAGCCAGAGTCCCAGTCTACATTATCATGTTCCAATGCGGTCATAGATGCTTAGGAAGGTTCAAAATCTACTGCAGTTTGTATAAACAGCAAAAGCAGAAGAAACCATCAAAACCAAGCCTGCCTAAGCTCGAAATGAATCCTAGCACCCTCACTATTCTGTCTCTGGCCATGTTCTGTAGCATGGCTTCCGCTGTCCTTCCTACATCTCACCATCTGCAGCCTTGGGAAGGATTTTAAGGTTCTGCTTACTTGTACTAAGCACTCATATTAAGGTTTCTCTACATGGTAGTGTTTCTGTAGCGACTTGGTTCTAGACACAAGAATAGAAGCTTGAATGCTAAACTTTGTTTCTGTGTACTTTAGCAAAGGACATTTTTGCTGCCAGACAGATAAATTTCCGAAAGTTTATCACCAGCAGAGCACCCAAGGTTAGATTAACCAGTGCAGATATGTAGGTGGCAGAAGAGCAGCGAGCTTGGGGAAGTTGCAGTGATCTCCTGTGGTGATGGCAAAGTTCATGGCAGCATCAAAGGAAAGGAGCCACGTGAGCTGAGGTGGCTGTAGTGGTGGCAGAGGAAACCGGCTCAGCTATCGTATGTGGCAGTGGGAACCCTGACCCTATGCTCTCTGGCCCTGGTGGTACTCCTGTGTCTATGTTTATGCTTTGTGGCAAAAGGCAGGTTATGCATCAGGTGGCCCTACGGGAGGGAAGCGGGCCTGCTTTGTGGTAGACCCTAGTCTTGTCTAGAAGTGAATGTGTCTTTCCTCCTGGCTAAGTGAGCTTCCAGGCATGAGGCTTCGGTGTGTCCATGTTGGCCTGGAGAGGACCACATGTCAAACAGACGTCAGTGCTCCAAGAAGCCAAATGCTGCCCACAACCTACATAAGCTTGGAGGCAGAAGCCTGCCTGGAGCCTCCAGACAGGAGCCCAGGCCACCTACAGCCTGGATCCTGACTTACACGGCCCTAAGCGATGGTTTAGGAGTTCTGTCTCGTGGAAATGGCCCACAGTCAGGGCTCCAACTTGGAAGCCATGAAGCGTGTGACAATGTGTCACGGCAGGAGGGAAAAGCTCGTAAAGTATAGAATTGGTCAGTGCTTTGTTTTCCATATGACCCCTGTGAGAATTTTCAAGATAAAATTACTATTTATTCTAGTAAATAACACATTAGAATATTTGTTTCAGCAGTTGATTAGGGAATGGGTAGAAGGAAAAGGATCTGATTTCATTGCCAATTCTGCTGGCAAATCCGTCTTTCTATCACTAATTCAGTCTGTTTCAGGGCTGCCTGGCTAACCCTAGTTTAAATTTGGGAGAACACAGTCTGTTCCCCAGGAACTCACAATCCAGTCCATTAAAAAAAAAGAAAACAGGATTAGATGGTCTTATCTTTCAAGTCTTACCACTGAACCAATAGCATGTATTAATAATTACAACCAAACATTATTTGTGCAATGCAGTAATGGTGAATTGCTAAAGTAAAAAGTAATAAGAGGTAAGTGGATCTAATCTACAAGGAACTCGGTCAGTGGATACTTTATTCTATGGAACATAAACCACTTCACAGTGTCACAAGTTCTGAATTTCCTTTAGTTCTAAGAAAAATCAGTAAGAAATATCAGTGATAAGAAAAGAGGTACTGAGTTCAAAATTGAATACAGATCTGGAATTCGAAACCATCAAGTGAGAAATACAGAGATTTCTACTTTTCCTTTGCTCTTTATGTTTCAGATAAATCTCAAAGGTATTGGTGAAATCTACAAGGTCCGCATTGGCCATGACAACAGCGGAAAGGATCCCAGATGGTATCTGGAAGAAGTGAGCCTTCAAAACATGGCCACACGGGAGCTGTTTTGTTTAACTGTGGATTCCTGGATAGCTGAGGGTGAAGATGGTGGAGATACATGGAAAGAAATCCCTGTGGTAACTACCAGTAAGGCTCCGCTGCCAGGTACTCGTTCGTGGTGTGCATTCAACATTCATTTTCAGTTTACTTATTTAATTGGTACAGGGTGTGTCTGTGCAGCTGGACGCGTAGCCCTCCTGTTTTTAGCCTCTCCAGCACTGAGACGATAGTGTGCACCTCCACATCCGCTTTTGGTGGCTGGCACAGCACAGCCATGGCTCTGAGGTGGGCATGGTATGTGGTACCAGGGATCGAACCTGGGCACCTGCACTCGGCAGGCAGGCGCTTAGACCACCCAGTTATCTCCAGCAGATCTGGAATAGGAGCTGGCTTCCTGTCTCACACGGGATCATACCCTGAGTATCTCGTGGGCTACACAGTCCTCAGGGGTCTGCTCAGCTTTGCCGTGCAAAGGCGCAGCAGCTACGGACAGCATGAAAGCCCCAGGGTGGCATTGTGCCAACGCAACTCTGTTTTGTGGACAATGAAGTTAGAGCGTGCATTTGCCAGGACTCTGTGTTTGATTCCTTTAAACCCATAAGAACCCTATGAAGCCTTCCAGGTCCTGGTCTGCAGGCCCAGTTCTGCGGGGCTCATTCACCCACTTCTGCGTCAGAGCCTGAAGCTTAACATCTGACCAAAATAAAAAAGCATGCACAAGCGTGTTTTTGCCGCCAACTTATCTTTCTATGAGCTCCGGTGTGACACTTCAGTGTGACTTTCCTCTGAGCTGTTCTGGTAGCCAACATCAGGGGTCGAGGCTTAGGAGAACCTGGAATGTCTCCCTGGGTGTTTCCTGTGTTGCCTGGAAGCATTTCACACATCGCCTTTATCTTCTTTCTCTGCCAGTTTCTCTTTTTCTCTCCATTTCCATTTTGCTTCTCTGGTTTTTGCTCTGGAGCCCATGGGTGCTGCAGGCCCACCTCTTCCTACACTGAAGACGCTGTTGCTGGTGCCCCATTCATATCGGAGCTCCCCAGATTTATGTGGGGAGTCTGGGTCTTCTCCCCGATCCCCTTCCTGCTTAGCTTCTAGGGACTCCACCGTCTGTGGTCTTAGGGACGCTAGAATGAGGGATGGCGCGGCACTCATGTGCCAGGCCCTGCTCAGTAGTGGGAGGAATGTGGTATACTACTTCTTTACGTTTGTACATACTTTGATAGTTTACCAAAACACTTTCCTGTATAAAATCTTTTTTTAGCTTTAAAATATCCTTTATTTATTTGTTTGGCACAGGACTTTGCTACACAGCTTGGGTTCGTAGCGATCCTCTTGCCTCAGCCTCCTCAGCACTGGAATTACAGGTGTGTGCCATCACGCCTGGTTTTGGTGGCTGGCACGGTGTGCCTGGGGTTCTGGGACTGTCATAATGTGCAGCACCAGGGACCTAACTAGGGCCCTTGTGCTTGCCAGGCAGGGCTTTACGCCGTTGAGCTATCTCCCCAGCCCTCTTATATAACATCTTATTTAGTACAAGGGCTCCGGATTCCATTGGTTCTAGCTGCCTACAGTCACAATGCACTCAGTCATGTCCAGAAGATGCTGTAGTAGAGGCAGGAGAGGTCTGTAGGAAATTCAGAAGCCTGGGTTTGCTCTGCATGTTCTGAGAGCCATCTAACCTGTTCACCCAGTTGCCAGCAGCTGTGAAGAAATTCACGCGGCTTTGAAAAAAAATTCAGAAGCATTTTTAAGTCCATAATACCAAGAAGGAACAGAGCTGTTTTTATAGCCCTATTATACATGCTAGTCCTCAATTTGTACTGTATGGAAGGTTTCATTATTTTAAAATGAACTTTATTTAAACTCTGCTAGCCAACTATTTTATACTTTTTTTCCAATTGCCTCGTGTTTGGCATTTGAGCAATTTGTTACACGCGAAAGAATTGAAGAAGGCAGTTGTATGAGTTTTTTTTTTTTTTTTTTTTTTTAAATCCAAAATACAAAGGAACTGCATTGTACTTTAAATGAACTATTGATCTATTGATTCTGGGCTCATTGCACTTGAACTGCAGTAAAGGCTCAGTGTGTGTCCCTACGTCGTTCTGTGCATGCATTCCCCAAGCTCGCTAATGAAGCTTTGTCCAGTGGCAGTCCCCACTCCTGACTTGAAGCTTACCTACCAGCTTCCGAGGCATATTTTTCCAACAAAAATAATCTCATATAATAATGATGCAGGGAGCTGATTCGATTCAGTCTTCTCATTTTTCTATCTCAGACCCTAATAGATTAATCCAGCTTTTCCCTTTCTAGATTGAATATTTGCTCATTTAGGGACAAATAATTATAATAAAAGTAAAAAAGACTGCTCAATATTCAGAAATTAATTAGAGACCACAGCTTACCAGGGGGCAAGGAGCAAATGGTATGTCACTTGTTCTTGGTGCCACCCTGGACTTCTTCTATTATCCTATGATTTCAGCGAGGCCACAGCACACAATGTTTTGGTTTGAGTTTGAGAGGAGAGAGCCTGGCCTTTAGTGTACTTTATGGCTGTCCATCTGTCGAAGTCTTCTGATGCTGACCCAGGGAAATACACTAAGAATGACAATGCAGAGGAACAGAAAGCAGTTTAGTTATGATAGATGATTCTTGGCATGGCCAGTGCGGATGGCACCCTGGGAGCCCATTGAAGGGTTATATTTTTAAAATTCAGGCACACAAAAGAATGGTTTTCCACTCAGTTGGTACTTTGAGACAATTAATTTTGTGGCTTTGTCCCCTTTATTCAAAAGATTACTGGAATGGTTTCAAAAGAAAAGGATATTTGATGACAGTGGCCAAAATTCATCCTTCTCGGGGCTTGAGCTAGATGGTTGGGGACATCAGAACAGTCCCTCTTCTGAGGCCACGCTCAGCTTGACCTGTACCTTCTCCTGATTTCTTCCTCTTTGGCATGTTGGCAGGGGCGGGCAGCGAGGAGCCACCGGTGCCCTTGCTCTGCTGTCCTGAAGAATCTCTAGTCACTGGGTTGGCAGGGGCGCAGGGCCTGGTCAGAGTGCCGACTCAGCTCCAGAGGCCTCTGCACAGTGCCTCGCTCTGGACTCCTCAGGAGAGACGGATGACTGTAGCAGGCGAGGTCTGAAGACCTGTCTGTGAGTGGACACACGCCTGATGCTGTCCCTCAGTGAGAGAGCTTGAGGCTAGGTTGCTTATTTAAATTTAAAACATGCTTTCCTGAGAACATGCAAGAGCTACCGTAAGCTACACATGTCTGCTTAAAGATAGTTGCATTTAAACACACACACAAAGATGTTCGTGAAGCTCTGGCACTGACAGCAAGTTTTAGTTGATGACAACAGAGCTGAGATTTTAAAAGAAAAGAAAGAAAGCCAACATCACAACGTTCTTGTCTGAGTGGCCAACAGGGGCCCCTAAGAGAGGCAGACCCTTTGGTCCACAACACAAGCGTGGTCTTCATTTTTTAGGGTCTTGGGGCAAGCGAGGTAGGGAGATGGGGTGTGTATTATTAGTAATGGGATCACCCTTTGAGGTGCCATAAAAAATCAGGACTTGTAAGAGAAAGATGGGCTCTGCGCAAGATCCCGCCAGGACAGCAGGAGCGCAGGGGCCACCTGGGGCACACCTCAGTCACAGCTTTGGGTGTCCTGGGAGCCCAAGACCTGCGAATGGGCACGCGTGTCGGAGGAGACATGTGGCGCGCAGCCCAGGACTTCTTACTCTCTGCGCGACCCATCTTTCTGGCCCTTTTCTTCTGCGGTCCTTAATTGCTATCATGAGAACTCTGGGATTAGAAAGAATAGTTTTGTATTAATCCGGATATTCTCAAGCCAATAGCTAGAGCAGATCTCGGTCAGCTGTGTCACTCCTGCGCTTCCCAGCACTCCAAGGGCTTCCCGGCTTACTGAGAGCTGGCGCTGCAGTGCTCGCGGTGCTCCCCAAGCTCTGCTCTGCCTCCTCTGGCAGCCCTTCCAGCCTCAGAGCTCCCGAAGCTCTCCTCATGGTGCGCCCCCAACCCTGGGGACTCGGTACTTCTACCCTGCCCAGCCTCCTGCAGGTGAGTTCCTTCCCCTTTGCTTGGACTCTGACTGAAGGGAATTTTCCAGTGCCGCCGTGTGGAGAACCTTCCAGAAAACAGCAAAGAATTCTACTGCCATACCCATCTTGAACCTCTTTTTCTGTCAAAAGCTCAGAGATGACTTTCTCAGCCATAAGGTCAATACTTCCATGAAGTGGTACATGCAGATTCAGCCCCAAACTGCTACCAGGTACGGTCTTGGACCACAAAACTTTGGCGCAGACAAGAACCGAGGTGCTGCCTACGACTGACACCGGATCTCATTCACCATCTGTTCCGGAGCGCTGGCGTCCCTGGCTGTTTACACCAGCAGGATCACACCACAGTGAGCGCTGAGAAGGCTTAATTCTTAGAGACTGGAGAGATAGTGATAAAACAGGCCATTAATTAAGTTAAAGGGGTGCTTCTGCCCAAGGGTCTGTCCTCGGGAGGTGCAGCGCCCCTGGAGTCCACTGTCCCACCACTCCAGTCCAGTCTGGTTCTGACAACCTGCTCTGTGCAGAGCAGTGTGGCAGGTGCGCGGGCAGGGGCCCCGGCTGCCTTCTGGAGTGGGGCAGGTGTGCAGGCAGGGGGCCGGCTGCCTTCCGGAGTGTGGGTGTATACCAGGAGCTTCCAGGGCAAAGCCCTCAGCATGAGCTGGACACATTTTAAGTACCAGGAATCAAAACAGGGGCGCTGAGGTCCTCAAGATGCAAGTACAGTTCCTTGCTCATCTTTCTGGTGAGGGATGTGTTCAGAAACAGACAAACAGAAACGAGTGAAAAACGACATCACGACCTCCCTGAAGTGCTGCATGCTCTGCTGCTACACCAGGGGGGCGGAAGGGCAGCGCTGACGGCTGTAGCCTCCTCCTGGCTTCTCCTGTACTAGTTAGGTCACCCGAGGTGGACAGGACCGGAAGTCCACCCAGAGCTTGTCTCACAAGACGGAGGAAGCAGTCCTGCAGGTCATGGGGAGCGTCTGCCATGGCTGGAGAGCAGCGGCTGTTGACTGGCCCTCAGAAACCTCCGTGCCCCCGTCTCTACTCTGGAAGGACCTGTGTAGAAGTATCTGGAAGGACCTATGTGGAGACACTTCTAGTCAGGGACCCACCTAACATGTCAGGTGCCCCACGTTCCACCGATGTGTAATACTGTTTGTTCCGGGCATAGAGCATTAAGGTGTTAAGTGTGTGTGTGTGTGTGTGTGTGTGTGTGTGTGTGTGTGTGTGTATGTTGCATCGTATTCCAGTATGTGATGGGTCATAGACCACTGCCTCTACCTAGCCATCTCCCAGCCTAAGTCGCAGAAGGAGGAAGAAAAGAAGGAAGGAGAGATGGAAGGTGTTAGGAAGGAAAGAACAGAAGCTCATATGTCTCAAACCTGAAAGCAGCGGTTCTCAACCTGTGGTAGCGACCCCGGTGGGGGTCGAACGACCAAAACACAGGGGTCACCTACAGCCATCAGAAAATACATATTTAAACCCGTGCTATGCCATGGTGAAATGTTATTTATTGGAATTAGTAATCTGAAGTAGCCACCAAAGTTATTTTTTGGTTTGAGGTCACCGCAACGTGAGGAACTGTACTGCGGGGTCGCGGCACTGGAAAGGTTGAGAACCACTGACTTAAAGTCATTTAAAAAATTCTTAGAGTTCAGAGTCATATCTGCCACAAAAGAGCCTCTGCTGAAGTTCATTCAGTGTGTTTCAGCAAGCGGTGGGTCCTGTGTCCTAGGAAGTGTCCATTCCTGCCCCACGCCAAGTGAGGAGTGTGTCAGTCCACCGCGGTCCCAATATTTTTGGGGGGATAACAAGTCTCAGTCACAGTCTCACAACCGCGTCCTGATGTGTCCGTTGTGATGATGGCAGACGACAGGCTCCACAGGGCGAATTCCAGTGCAGAAAGGCGGAGAGCAGGGCTTTATGCCCATCGCCTTCCCTCGGGTGACTCAGCCCTTCCCCAGGGTCTTCAAGGGCTGGCCACCAAGGCCAGAGGGTGACGGGCACAGTGAAGCATCGTGCCTGACCGTTCCAGGCTCCCTGAGGTCCTCGCCTCTCTGCTGCTTTCTGCTGGCTCCCACAGCCCATGGCCTTGCCCAGCCCGCTGCCACGTGCCAAACCCTTGAGGCACCGTGGCCCTGGCTCCCACTGCCCCGACCCTGTGTGCCCCTGGCACACTGCACCGTTAGAAGCCGTGTCCTCTGTGTGGCACTGTGCGTGGCTCTTGGTCTACAGCCGGAGCTGCTCCTCTCCCCTGCTGATCTGCTCCTGCTTGGACTGTAGCTCTCATGGCTGTCAGCTTCTGTAAAATGCCTGGGTTTCCTGCAGATACAATCTCCACTTGAGTTTAACAGATTTCTCCACAACTCGAAGGCGCGTGAGCTCGCCTTGTCTCCTCCTCTCCCTCGTTTCCTCTCTCCTGTTTCAGTGTTGCCTTTGTTTCTCCCGACGTGTATAAGTGAGGGCTCAGCTACACAGTGGGGCAGGTGTGCTTAGCAGTGAAATGAGGAAGGCGCGGGTGCTGTGGGGCCTGAGGAAGTGGGGAGAATCCGTGTCTTGGGCAGTGTCCACCTCCACCTGCCTCCGAGTTTGCTCGATTCGCTGGATGATGGAGATGCCCTGTTGTGGTCACTTCTCTGGGAGGCAGAACAAATTCTGAGGAGACGCCTGTGAGGTGAGGGGGCCAGGCTTCTCCTGAGGTGAGGGGTGCAGGGCGCTCCTGAGCTTAGTTCAGCAGGCATAGCCAGCCCTGGACCTCCACACAGTGGGTACCTATGCTTCCTCTAAGCTTCGCTCTGTAATCCTTGAAAAGGTTTTTTTTTTTTTTTTTTTTCCTTCAACTGGTTTAGCAATGAACAAGGAGCCTAGGCAGGTTTATTCATTTGCTACAATCAAACTTAACTGGAAGAAAATTTGAGCTCACTGTGGGACGAGCATTTCCAATGTCCTCCTCCTAATCTTCCAGGGAAAAGTCATATTAGGGCAATTTGCTGCATCCTGCTTGTTGACAGCCATGTGGCATTTTGAATAAAGCCTTGTGACTATGGAACTGGGTTTTCATGGAGAAAAAAGTGTAGTGTAAATCATTTCCCAAACTCTGTGCTGGCTGTCGTCAGCAGAGACAGTAATAGTAATCCCCAAATCAAGGATATAGAAGTCTTTTTTTTTTTTTCAGAACCGGGGATTGAACTCAGGCCCTTGCACTTGCCAGGGAAGTGCTTATTCTACTGAGCTATCTCCCCAGCCCCGATCAAGGATATAGATAACACATCTGTAACCCCAAAGAAGAAAGTAGATATTTTTGGAAAATGCTGAACTTGACAGTGATTTTCAGTGTTTGAGACACAGGCAGATTGCTGAAATGATAATAAATAATAGGTAAATATAAAGATGGGAGTGCGGAAAACGTGGACATTACACACATAGGAGGAACAGCTGGTGAGAGCACTCGTAGCAGCTGCTCTTGGAAGTGGGAAAAGAAAAACGCTGTTCTGTGCTTGGGGGGGGGGGGGCTTTGTTAGGGCAAAGAGATCACAAGGATCCCAAGCAGCTAGGAAAGAATCAGCACTGACTACGGGAAACAGCACATTAAAGGCTTGGGAAACTGACACAACACACAGGTGTTCTAAACCAGCAGCTTGCCTCTTGCTGGTTGGCTCTCAGTCCATGGTGGTGAGCACACAGTGCCCAGCCACAGCGGCCACGGAGAATTCCCTGTGGTTCGCCATGCCTGACCACTGAGGGATAGTGACAGGTACATTAAGAAATTATTTTTTCAAATGTACGCTCTAAGAATGACGATTTATACTCAGACAGATGAATTGGTATAACACTCGCTTTTGAATAGGTTCGGGTAAAAGGACTTCTTCCGTTTTGAAAAACAACCTGTTAAAACCCACTGGTACAGTTCTCAGCTATTTGAGTTAACTTGAAGATCTCTAACTTCCATTTTATTTCCTTGTGTGTGGGATAGCTTTATCTTGGAGTAGAGATAATTCGTTGACCCATATACGTTTGATGGCAGAATGAATACCTGTTAGTCAGTACACCTGACTTTACCTACACATCAGTAACAGAGGCCTGACATTTGATGTCCTGGGAGAAAGACTGAAGACTGCCCTTAGCGACCTTCACTTGCTAAGACTCACTTAAGCATGCAGCACGTCAGGAGGCATCCAGTCATGTGTTAACAAAGCGGCCTTTCAGTCTACTGTTGGACCAAGTTAAATGAGGAAGAATTTTACATTGCCTCAAGGTCATGAAAAAGTCTGGAGTCAGAATTTATTCGTATGTGTTTAGTAGGTTAAAAAAAAAATCAATGGCCCTTCCCTGCAGAACTACAGCAGATACTTAGTAAATTACATTACTGAGTGGAATTAAAGCAGAGACAGTGTTACAGATTCCAGAAAACATACCTACCTGAGTGAGACTGTGCTTTCTCTCCTCTCCCCATGGAACTAAGTACCTCTTTGGGGTGGTGGCTGAGAATATAATTTACTGCTCAGTTACGACAAATACCTTGCTAAACTTTTGTTGTGTGTGGTTGGGAACCCTAAAGAGTTTGCCGCAGCTCCTGGGAATGCGGTGTTGAGAAGCATCCATGGCCACATGCAGGTTAGTAGCCCGCTGCAGAACTTCCCGAGAGACTGTGCAGTGGTGGGGGTGGGGAGGGCTGCGTGTGATCTCGGTGACACGGATGTGCTGCTTCTATCCTCAATAGTGTGAGTTTTGAAGTGTACTTTTAAACTCCTCACTCATATTACTGTTTTTATGTTCTCCTTAAAAAATTTTGTAAAAGCAAATATATTCTTCGTCTGAAACAGAAAAATTCTCAGTAAACAAAATCCTATCTGTTTTAATACAAGGACCCTAAATCATGCCTGTCCATATGTTTGTTTCTATGAAGAATTCTAGCCAGAGGTTCTGACTTACTTGTACTCAGGCAATTACAGAGGCTGTCAGGCTGGCTGTTTTGGTTTTCTGGAGTAGTTCAAAAGATTCCTTTGCTTGTCCTAAATTCATGAGCAGTGTTTTAATTTTCTGCTTAAAGTCTACTGGGCTTCACTCTGGGGTGTTTTCAAATATGTAAGACTGCACAAAGAAACTAATTTATCTTCTCCACTTTATCCTTCCCCAGGATAGCACATTTGTCTTTTTAAAGGTCAGGCTTGATAGCAACGGGGAAATGTTTGTCACTTACCTTGCATTCTTACTCGTTGGATTTTCATGTCTGAATTTTTTGGAAAATGTTCCTGTGAATTTCTCTAAATGTAATTGCTCAGGTGTTGAGGGTTTTATTGTAGAGTCCTAGGATACTTGGAGTACAACGTGTTCGATGTAGCCAATATATTACTTGTATTAGCAGGACCAGCAAGGACCCTCTTTTTTCAACCAGCGTTTCAGAAATAGTCTGAATTCTAGAGTGAAGCATCATGGATTATAAGAAATAGTCTTAATCCTAAGGTTAAACGTAGTGGATTATAATTTGCTAGGACCTCACTGAGATCTTTTTAAAAATTATATTTAAATTTGCATTTCTCTAGGATCTTTGTACTTTTTTCTCCCTCGGGGGAGCTGTTAGACGTCTCCGTTATTGAAGCAGTAATCTCTGTGAAGCAGCAGCGTGAGTGGCTGGCTGTGATTAGAACAGCTAAACTTCCATGGGGAAAGTGGCCCCTTTGATCTCATCAGCACAGAGGACTTTTTAAGGTTTCACAAATACAACTTTGCCTAATAAGTGGGAAAATGTGCCAGTGAAGGAAAGGACGTAATTGCTAACCATAATTATTTTGAAACATAGTTCTGGGAAGAGCTGAGGGTCTGCACGAAAGAGGTAAACAGGAAGCAGCCCAGGGGACGTTGGAAAAGTTCTCGTCCCCTGATCAGGTTGCTCCTGACAGTCACAGAGATAAATGAAAATGAGAAAGATAATATCAGGTTTCTGCCGTTTCAGTGGTGGTTTATGAAATTCATGTCTGCACCGGCTCGAAGCCCGGGGCGGAAGCGGAGTCCAACGTGTTCATCAACCTCGTGGGCAGCAGGGGTGACTCGGGAAGGAGAAGGCTTCGTGGTGCCAGCGGGGACAGGGCCAGCTTCCGGCGGGGACAGGTAAGGGAGCGGCTGCGCCCGTGGCTTCCCTCCAGCCCTGCGGCTGGTTTCTTCCCCTAAAAGGGTCGCAGGCGGGAAGCTAGTCACTGGCGCTGACGGACAGACAGGACGCGGGGTCCTGCGCTGGCGCTGGCAGAGCTGAGCGCCTCGACTCAGCCCAAAGCCAAGGAAAGAGAAGGAAACCCGCAGCGTCCTCGAGGCTCTCCTGCACGCGGCCGGCCAGCGGGCGAGAACCGGGGATGCGGCAGCTTTGCAAAAATAAATAAATAAATTAAATAAATAAAATGAATGAATGAATGAATAAATAAGATAAAATACATGAGACAAAACACATAAAGTAAAATAAAATACATAAAATAAAAGTAGGGGCCTGGCAGGATGGCCCAGTGGTCTAAAGCACCTGCTTAGGAAAGCTTAGGCGGCTGCAGGGATCGCGGTTTGATCCCTGGCACCACATGCTGCTCCAGCCTTGCCCTCAGGGCAGGCTGAGCCGGCCGTAAAAATAAACAAACAAACTAACAAACAAAATAAATAAAATAAATAAAATAAAAGTAAAATAAATACATAAAATAAATAAGATAAAATAAAATACATAAAGTACATAAAATAAATAAAATAAAAAGTAAAGTGAAATAAAACAAATACATAAAATAAATAAAATAAAATCACCTTTGCAGTTGGCTTTGTGGTTTTTGGAGGGCGAAACCAGGAGGACACAACCGCCACACTGGCCCTGGCCCTGGCCCTGGCCCTGGCCCTGGCTGACTTCTCACCCTGTTGCAGTGCAGACCCAAGAAGCCCATGGCAGAGCCAGGGCAGGGTCCCGGTCACCCTGCAGCCCTTTAGGCCTTAGTGGGGCCGCGGCTGCACCCTGTGGTGCCCCAGACCCGCACAGTAGTGCCTGCAAACTGCAGGCTTTTGTGGGTCTCCCAAAGCAGCTGAGAAAGTCCTGGGGAATGTCGGAGGGCCACGGAGAGGGGCGCAGGGACAGGAAGGCAGGGGGCAGAGGGACGTGCCACACCATGACATGGGGGGCTGCCACCCTCGAACTCGTGGTAAGGTCTCTGTGGGCTGTTATTACCATTAAGAGGAGTAGGTTCAGGACAAATATCCTGATTAATTCTTTAAAATATTATTATTAAATTGTATGATGAACAAGGAGACTAAGGCTTGTGTGCTACCTGCTTGCGTCTTTCACAAAGCACAATGTAGAACCTGGCACATAGCCTGATAAATAGCAGTTGTTACACCTGCGCCAGCAATCATAGCATGTGGGGAATATATAGCAATATGATACTGACTGTGCCACTGCTGTTGTTAGAGAAAGGAATATACCAGTGATCACTTTTTTTTTCTTTATTACACAGATTGATATTTTTACAATTCAGGCTGTATCTCTTGGACAACTGAAGAAAGTTTTGATTAGTCATGATGGGACAGGGCCAGGTAAGATTTGGTTTCTTGGTAAAAATATTGATTTGGCAAATTAATTAAAACAATTTGAAGGCAGGTAAAAGAAAGATTTATGAATTACATGAAGCTTAGCAAACAGTTTTCTTTAAAAAAAAAACCTCATTCTTGTGTGAAGTTTTGTCGATTGGTCTTGTCATGTGACCTGTTATATTATTATGAAGGAAATTTCCTGGCAATATAAATCTGTGGCTGTGTGTATGTATCTCTCTCTCTCTCTCTCTCACACACACACACACACACACACACACACACACACGCACACATGCACACACACACAGAGAGGGAGGGTTGGGCAGAGAAAGAAGAGAAACAGAGAGAGAGAGAAAGAGGGAAAGAGAGACAGAGAGAGACAGAGACAGAGAGACAGAGACAGAGAGACAGAGAGAGAGAGAGAGAGAGAGAGAGAGAGAGAGAGAGAGACTCCCAGACCTCCCAGACTACTCTATACTCACAAATACATTTCTGCTTCTTTCTCAGCAAACTGGCCGCTTACGGTGCATGCTGGGACCCCCCTTTCCCTTCTTGACCCTGTCCTTTTCTGATAACTAGGTTCCATCAATTCTGTTTCATTAGGGTCATTCTTTGCTACCTCTTTAGGACTATTAAATTCAAACTTTGGTAAGTTTGGCTCTAAAAACTACAGTCTTTATAGTTTCAATGCAACTATACTTTAATGTATTACAGTAATAAAACCTTTTGTTGTAATTAGTTATCTCCTTTTTCCTTGTGATAGATTTTCATTTTTGAAGCCTAGAACCATATATCATTTATTTTTATTCTCCCAGGACGTGGTGCTGTTTAAGTGTGCCGGGGCTTGGCCGTGGCATGGGGTCACGCTGTCCCTGAGGAGCACGGCTGCTGCGGCATCTGCAGGGAGCCAGGCCTTTCAGTTTCCTTTGCCTGGGCTGTGGCTTCCTGCTCTTTGCCAAGGTCTTCCGGGTACCTAGTGCATGAGTTTGCAAAACTGTGCATCAGAGTCAGGGCTGCGAAGCTGGCATGGATCAGAACAGGGCGGATGGTAGAAGCTTGGGTTCTAGCTCTTTTTTTGTTGTTGTTTGTTTGCATTTTGTTACAGTGTCTACAGGGTCTCACTATGCAGATCTGACTTGTAGTTATTCTCCTATTTGCAGCCTCCTAAGTGCGGGGATTACAGGCATGCGCCCCCACACCCAGTCTCAGGGGCTGCCTCAGCGCACCCCAGGGGTGTCTGCCTAAGCGGGCGCTTTGAACAGCTGAGTTATTTGGCTGGCCTTGGACTCTAGCTCTGAATATTGTCTGGGAGCCTCCTCTTGGGCTGGGGGTAGAAGGGCCAGCCCAGACTGAGGCGGAGCAGAGCTGGGGGCTGCTGAGACAGCACAGCCGCAGCAGGACCGTGGCTGTCTCCAGCGCAGGAGGGAGGGATGAAGTGGAAGTGATGGGCTGGACGAACTGGGCATGGCAGAGGCAGAGGTGGAGGGAGCACTGTGATTTTAAACATGTTTACAGAACTGAACTGCTCATGGGCTGGGGAGATAGCTCAGTGCAATAAGCACAAGGTCCTGAGTTTGATCCCTGGCACTGCCCCCCAAAGAAAACTTCTGAATTACTCAGAAGAGGCGTTTGATACAGATACAGCAACCTTGTAATACCTTAGCTTCAGCGAGGCGTTCGCTAACAACAGCCTGTTGTGAACACGGGAAAGAATTCAGTGAAGTTCTCAAGACTTCTTTTCTACTCACTTTTAAAAAGAAGCCATACAAAACATTATTTTCCTCCCTTGAATGCAGTGTGCCTATGGAATCTGCTGCAAAGCAAAATAGCAATCCCTACCTTTTGCAGTGAACTTTGTGAAACTGAAGAACAACAGTTATCTGTGGATCTGAAAATGAATGCCTGGGCTAAACCCCAGAGATTCTGACCCAGGAGGGCCTCACTGGCCAGAAATCTGCTTTTCTGTTATTGTCAATATAAGCATCAGAGAGGGTTCTGCTCCACAAAGTCCTTAGACCTGCTCTCAGTCTGTGCGTTCTGTGTGAAGGGCCCCGGGGTGGCAGGCCCTTCTCCGGGGGCTGGGCTTCTAAAGGTGGAAAGGTGTGGATGGGCTGTCTCCTTGGGGCAGGATCGAGCGGTGGCAGAAAGTATGCATTGTGTTGCTGTGACAAGAACATATGAGAGACATTTTGAATATGATCCTCAGGGCTTTCTGGGGTAGCCTATTTGCTTTAGGCACTGAGACCCGGCTCCACCTACTCATACTTGATCCGTTTCCTGGCTTGCTGCGGCTCTCAACATAGAGGGTGGGGTTGCTGAGTTAGCCACTGCGTGGTGTGGGTAGAGGGAAGGCTGCCCTGGGTGTGGATGCTTCCTGCACTGAGCCCTGCAGCGTGGATAGGATGGGAAGGACGGAGAGAGGGCTGCTGCCCTTGCTTTCCTCTCGCTGCTCCTGCTTTGCAACCTGCTGCCTGCCATGAACCACTTCTGCTCTGTGATGCCCACTGCCCCACCCTCCTGCCTTGGCACCAGCTGACTAGGGTCTGAAGCCGCTACACACCAGGACCTGAAACAGACTTTCCTCCTTGATCTGTAGGGGCTTTGGGCATTTTGTCTCAGCTGTGAGATAAGTAACTAAGATAGCTAGTATAGCTTCGATGTGTATCGTTTTTGCACCCACATTACTTGACAAGTGTACATGAAAGAGAGTATTTGAAGACTATACAACAAGCCACAATAACAGTCTCGTGTTTGTCAACTTATGCAGGTAATGGGTGGTTTCTTGAGAGTATTACTGTTAAGTCTGCAGAGGAAGGTGGAAGCCAAGATGTGCTGTTTCCATGCCACAGGTATGAGCATATCAATATGCAAAACAGAGTGAGGTCGCTTTGCCCCCTCTGATCCAGTTTATCCCAGCTGTGTCCCCCTAGCTACCTCCTCCTGCTTTGGGGTCATATCATTCCGTGCCTTAAAAATCAAAGCTGAAGACTTGCTTTCCCCAGGAAGCTGTTTCTTATGAACATTAGCAACTTCCTGTTTGTAACATTAACATTTTCTCTTCTGGAATAAGTATGCTGAGATGGAAATTAATGTGGTTTAGGTCTTAGGAAATAGGTTATTGTCTCTGGTTTTTCAAACGCTTCCTGAACTCTTTGCTATTTGGCAAACCTGGGTACACTTTTAATTTTTCTAGGGCTCCATGCTCTCATTTGTAAGGCTGGAATAATGCCTGTTCCTCTTAATTGGATCATTAAGTTCAAATCTCAAATGAAGTTATGTGTGTGAACTCTCTCCAACTGTGCTAGCATGGCTTAGATATAGTAGCAGAATCAAGTTGCCTCAGTGGCTCTGGGACTCCTTGGCTTAGTATTCACTGCCAATCACTCAAACTCTCTCATCCTAAATTTTCAAAATATTGTGATGTAAAGGACCAAGTCATCCCTACCCCCTTAATAGGCTTGCTAGGAATAGAATGACAATTATACCATAAAACAAAATGCAGGAGCCAAGCATATACACTGGAGGAGAGATAGCCTCCTTAATAAGTAGTGCTGGGAAAACTAGCTTTGTACGTGCTGAAGACTAGTTAGGCCCATGTCAGTCACCGTGCACACAACTGAAATAGAAATGGATCAAAGATCTAAATATTAAAGCAGAAACACTAAATTTACTAGAAGAGAAAAACAGGGAGACATCTTAAAGGTAGCTGTAGGCAGAGACTTCATGAAGAAAACTTAAGTCACAGGGGGAACTACTGTACCAAATCTTTATCGTCGGATGAAGAAGCTTTTGTACAGCAAAAGAAATCATCAGAAGAGTGTCAGGATGACCTGCAGAGGGGAAGACTTTCAGCCAGTTGTCCTTCAGTGAGTTTACATCTAGAACACATAAAGAACTGAAAGAATCAGAGCCCTCAAATTTGAAGACCCAACCCGAAAATGTGCAGCTGAGGAGAATGTGCATTCTCCAATGAAGAAGTAGAAATGGAAAATAAATATATAAAACAATGTTCAGCATCACTGGTCCTTTGAGAGATGCAAATTGAAACAACACTTAGATTCCATTCCAACCCAGAGAGAATGGCTGTCACCAAGAATCAACCAACATCAAACACTGGAGAGGCTGTGAGGAAAACAGAACCCTTCTCCCACTGTTGATGTGACTGCAGACTGTAGAACTTAGTGTGGAGATCCCTCAAAAGCTAGAATGAGAAGTCCCATTCAACCCAGCTATTCCCCTGCTTGGCATTTTCCAGAAGAAGTAAAAATGTCATACCACAGTGATCTGTGTGCACTCATGTTTATGGCAGCATGATTTGTAATAGCTGAATCTTAGAAACAACCTAGATGTCCATCAACCCGGGACACATAAAATGATGTGGTCTCTTTATCCAGTGGAGTACTAGGCCATAATGAAAGATAAATGAGGTTCTTATAGGAAAGTGGATGAGACTAGAGGCCATACTCATAAATGAAACAAATCAGACTCGCACGTGTAAACAGCATATTGTCACTGGTGTGAGGAACTGAAATAGTAAATTAAGTCCAAAATATACAAAAAATATTGTGAAATGGGAAGAAACTTTTCAAAAAGGAGGAGGAACTAAGGCGGAGGAAAGGACAAAGAAGGAAGGGAAACGGAAAAAACCAAGATACTGCTTTTTTCTCTTAGTTCATTGAAAAGAAAGGCTTGTGCTAATATCGTTTAGGCAATTTTTTATGCCTGTGTCTTGTATGCTGAGTAACTACTCTGAAGATAATAATTTGTGGTGCATTAACTATTGTCATTTTCCTATTTCAAAATTTTATTTTTCCATAAAATAAAAATACACCAATAACAGAAAATATGACATGAATTTGCAGCTATTATAAATGAGTTTATAGACGATGCTGATTAACTCATTCAGCCCTGGTGGGAAAGAAGTGGCCTATGCAACAGAGATTCAGCAGTCGGGCACTTAGCCTCCCGGAAGTCCTCCACAGTCTCCCTCATGACATCCTGCTAACATCCAAGGGCCTGGATGGAGATTTGTATATGCGGCAAGGCCCCAGGTGTGAAGCTGTTACATCCGTGTGATTGTGTGCTCCTTGTGTCTAGAGAGTTCATGGTGGCACTGTGCATATGAACCTATTCATCCATCTACTCATGCAAAACAGTGTGTGTCTGCTTGGTGTCAGGCACTCTACTAGTTTCTGGATAGACAGAGATAAAAACCAAGAGCCCTGGTGATGCCAGGTAAGGGAAGTGGTATTTCTCACTGAAGTGGAAGAGCTGAAGGGCTCCGAACTCAGCAGGTGGCTTGCGTCGTTCTGCCCTGAGGTAATGCACGCTTCTTCTGACCTGCAGAGAGATGCCTGGGTTGACTGCCTGGATCTTGTGCTGCTACTCTGGTTTCTAGGATGCAACCGCTCTTGTGAAGTGTAAAAATGCATCCCATTGTCTGAAAACAAACTTTAGGAGCACTTCTCTAATCTCTTTGTTTTTTATTAGTCAAAATACATTCAGTCTAAAAAAGAAGGATGAAATGGAACCAAGACTTTGTAAGTAAGGAAGGGTAGAGGGGTTGGAGGAAGGGGATGGGCTTGGGAAAGAGAAGAGGCCCAAATTTCTTTTGATGAATATTATCACTCTACTATACCACTAAACTTAGTAAAAAAGGTAAAGTGCAGTGACATAATATAGACATTGCTATTTTCTAAATTTTAAGCTCTGAGAATGAGCCATGTATTTTTATTTTTGCAAGCAATCTCTTGATGAATAAATGAAGGTTGAAAAGTGCCAAGGTTGACATTTTTCAGACCTAGATTTGAATCACAGCCCCGTACGGATGAGCTGTCAAAACTTCAGTTTATTCTCACCTGAAATGGTAGTAACAGCACCTATTTTGTGGGGCTGTTTGAAGATTTCCACTAATAGCCACCCAATACAGGAAAAAGCGCATTGCGACTAGCAGAGGCTCCACTGTGGGAAATGTCATTGTCATAGAAACAAGTTCAAATCAGAGAAATGTTGAAACACAAGTCTATGCTCGAAAGTGACAAGGAAAACATCACTTTTATTTCTGAATCACATGGTAAGTACTTAGAATTCTACAGCTAATTGACTAGCTTTTAGTTTGTAATAAGCCTACTATCTATGGAATCCAATATGGCAGCCATTAGACACATAGGGCTAATCAAATATAAATTAATTTTAAAAAATCAAGTTGAGAATCAGTTCCTTGGTTGTTCTAGCTCTACTTTCAGTCCTCAAGAGCCCCAGATGGTGAGTGACTGCTGTTCTGCCAGGGTGTCCACAGCACTGGACTCTAAGTCACATCCAGAATCTGGCATTGCCTGAAGCTATGTTTAGTACTGCACATTATAGTTTATTTCAAAGTGATGGTAACTATGAAATATTGTAAGGAAGCAATGAATCTGAAAGCTTTTCTAAATGCATCACATTTAACAAAATAAAATATCAGTCCAAGTGGGGAATAATAGTTGTGTTATCTTCATGGTCAAACTCAATTTCACTGACAAGACAAAAAGCACACAAAATCAAGATGGAGGACACTTGCTCCTGCCTTCCCAAATAACTGCAGCATTGTAAACTGAATGGACAGGACATAAAAGATGCAGGTGAAGATGGCAAGGTGCTTTATTGTACCACTGCACCATGCACATAAGCAAAGCACCTCACTGCTGTCATGAATGCAGTTATGACAACTTGAAGTCTTCTTGCTCCTCTCTCTGAGGGTGCAGGGATAGATCAGGATGCAAATAGAAAGTTTTCTTGGTATCACATCCAAGGAGGAAAAACCCCAGAGATTGCACGTAGGCTTGTGCCTCAGGTGATAGAACAGCAGAAACCAAAGAAAGTGGAATCCAGCTTGATGTCTGCATGCTGACTGACATACACAACTAACAGAAGTCACCCTGACGGCAGGGCCCCTGGGTCCCGTGACCCTCTGAAGAGTTCCAGCAAGCTGTTGTTGCAGGCTATTGCCTCACTCTTGGGACTCACCCTTCAGGGAAGTGAGGCCTGCACAGAGTGTCCTGTTGGCCAGAACATTCTCTTCAAATGTTAGATGGTTCACAGTCTGTCTTTCCAGCATTATTCCTGAGCTGTTTGAAGTTCAAGATGTCTGCTAGTAAAGAGAAATGAAGATCTCAGAGAAAGAAGTGCTGCGTAAGGTACTGCAGAGGCAAACAGCAGCAGAGGGACCTGGCCTTGCGGGCTGCCTGTGTGTTCACGTGGCTCTCTTCTCTGCTGCTTTGGGAGGGAAAATCTGAACAAGGTACCCGGTGGCATCTGTTGGACTACTCAGGGGGAGCTGGTGCAGAACATGCAGGACTCCACACACAGGCTCACCCTCCCAGCAGGCCTGCAGGTGGGCTCTGGGATATTACCACAGACAAGGAAATGGGCGTAGAGAGGACAAGCTAGCTGCTCACCTGAACGCACCTAATTCGTGGAGACAGGATTCAGAGGCAGGCAGGTCCAGCTGCTGAGCTGCCTGGTCCCACATGGCAGGCGGAAACCACGTGCGTCTGCCACACTTCCCACTGCGGCTGAGGCACTGTGGGCCCAAGACACACACAGGGTGCTCCAAAGATGTAGCCTAAAAGCCAGGCAACACATTCTATGCCGACTGCTGAAAGAATCTTTGAGACTGCGAAAATGAAACATGTTAAAATTAACTCCCCCTTTGTTCTGTTCCTTGCTTTTTGGAACAACATGGCTCGTGCCTTACTTTTCTCTCAGGGTGCTTTAATGCAGTCTGAGAGTTAGTCTCACGGCGGTACAGAAGTAAAATCTACCCCAAAGAGCACTCCGAGTGAGAAACACTTACTGACTCTCAGATATTGTAGGGTAGGTGTTATGTTACCAGAGGGTTTGTTTACAACACCAAATTTTGGAGTGAATCGGTATGGCTCGGCCTCTGACAGGTAGGAAAATGTTTGCAGAAAAGATAATTTTGTGTGGCTTAAGATCTTACGTGCTTTTGGAAAAGTTTGAGCTCTTCCTACAATCCTGTTTAGTCCCTTCCGTGTTTCCCTTTACTCCCTAGGTAACACGCTTTCTTTCAGTACTCTCTGTCATGATATCTTTTCTCTTCCCCCACAGGTGGCTGGACCAGTACCAGGATGACGGTCGGACGGAGCGGGAGCTACTGCCGGAGAGTGGCCCTAGTGCTGGGGGAGGCTCGAGTTCTGCCGCCCCACAGGATGCCCTGCTGCTCGGCCCCGCCCCGTGCGCTGTGCATCCGGTTGCAACCACCTGCACTCTCTTGGCTTGAACCGGAGCAAACCACCGGAGGTTGTCAGTCGGGGTTGGACGGCTTTCTAGCTTCTGAGAAGTTACAAGGCCGGAAGAACGCCTCCGAGGCTGCGACCTCCAGCCGGTGGCTCTCAGGCTGGGCTTCCTGGGGCGCGGGCGGTGCCGCTGCTCTCTCCTCTTCTTTCGTCTCCTGTGTTTTACGCTGTTCCTTCTTCTTTGTGCAAATCACATTACTGGATTGAAATGCTTAGATTCCTGTCCTCTGCAGAGTATCTAAAGAGGTGCACCAAACGCACGATTAATGGGAAACACTTTTGTGCACCAGGCTTGTTGCAAAGTGTAAATTAAATCTTCATCCTGAGCGATGATGACGCCTTTCTCTCGGTACTTCAGCGGCACGAGTGAGAAGACAACATGAAGCGGCACGCGTCAGCTGACCTGCTTTGTATCCCTGTTCCTCACGCTGGCCTTCATGGACCTGGGCTTCTCTGAGCCGGACAGCGGCGGGGCTGCGGGCAGATAGCTGCAGAGCCCTGTGCCAGGGGGCCGTGTCGACGGAGACCCCAGCATACACTCAGCACTTTTCCCTGTGAGGCCGCAGACACTGGTCAGTGTGCTGCCACGGCAGCGGCCCGCAACCCTTCAAAGGGGCGCACGAGAGAAAACCCATCCGCCATCCCTGGAAGGGCTTGCGTGGCTTTTGATAGCAAAAGTACCCGTATGGCATTCTCATTTCCGCTACTGGGAGGTAGCTAGGCCCATTGTCCACATTTTGCAGGTGAGAAAACCTGGGTTTGAAGGCTCCCTGACTTGCCTAACTCAGAGGAAAATCGAAGGAGCGCTAGGCTTGGCACCCAGGGGTCCGGCTTCCGCCTGGGGACAGACTCGGCTTCATGCCTGCCCTGTCCCCTCCACGGCGTTCAGCAGCCCATGAGCTGATTGGGAAGAACCTCCAGTGTCGCATCTTATACACCACCTCCATGCCTTTGTGCTACCTTAATCGTGACTCTTTGGTTTAAGCTGTGTCTACATCAGCAATGAGTAAAAAGTGACTAAGACAAACCTATATGCTACCTAAAACTATAAACATCCAGCTGTGTACATTTTGTTACCAGGAAAACTGCTGCATATAAAATGAGAATATTTGCATATGTACATTCTGAGGCCCTTGTGGAATGACCTGGAAGGGATAGTACAATAGAAGACGCTACGGTTATTGCAGTTTACTTCTTACTAAGGATCACTCCTGTCCCTAGAAATGGTGTGCCGGACATCAAAGGATGAAACCATATCATAAACAGAGCTTCAGGGCTGCAGGCTGTTCTCAGATGAAGAATGTCCCTCAGGTGCTTGGTCAAAGTTTAGTTCTTAGTGTGGAGCTGTTAGGAGGTAGTTGCAGTGTTAAGGGATGGGGCCTGGAGGAGGCCCTCAGGATGGGGTGTGACTTTGCATAGGGCTGTGGGATGTGGCCCCTTTCTCTCTCCTACACTTATAGGTTTTGCTTTACCACGTGCTTGGGCTGTCATGTCCTTCCACAGACGTAGAGCAATAGGGCAAAGCCATCATGAACTGAACCTCCGCAACCATGAGCCGGACGAAACCTGGCTCGAAGCCGATTCTCCCAAGTGGTCACCATAATCACAGAAATCCAGCCCAACACCTTTCTGTAAAGTGGCCAGCAGGTCATTCTGAAGGGAAAAATAATAACTCTTGCATCCAGCTATGGAAAAAGCTCAGAGACTCAATGCTAGCCCTCAGTGACATGGAGCCCATGATTTCTGGCACAAAGTAGACCCTGAATGCGGAACACATTCATCTATTTACAGAAATGGTCAAGGATCTCCCGTGTGCCAGGCACAGAGCCATGCACAGAGAGTGGAAAGAGAAAATCATGTTCTCACCCTCAGAGGAGATGCTGTCCTGGTGGAGACCAGGCAGAGGAATGCGCACTTCAAGGCCGGGTAGCAGCGCTTCCTGCTGGACTGCAGGCCCTCTGGAGCCAGAGACTCCTTTGCGTTCTACCTTCAGTATTTGGTTCCTCGCCTACTACCTGTCTCATAGCAAGTGTCTATGCATTAAATGCCCGAATCTTCTCTGCCTTGCAGTGAGACACACCTTTTTACTGGTTGGCACATTATGTCCTATTTGTGTGGAATAAGTACCGGCAAATAACTGTGTTCAATGCCTCTTTTTAATGAACAGCTCTACTGCAGGGTACTGTAATTCTGAACATGAGCTTACCCTACCCCAGAAAGATGGAAGTCGCATACTTCCAGATCTTTTCGGAAGCATACTTACACTCTGCTTTTTGAGTGGGAGATGGGGCAGACTCTGATTTGGTCGAGATGTATGATTTTCATTTGTATTATTTTCTCAGTATTCCTTTTCTTAGCATGTGCTCTGATCTTGGGATTGTCTCGGTCTACTCCCGTGTATAATGGTTATTCTCTGAAAGCAGAAAAGAATGGAAAGCAACGCATGAACAGAGCAGATAGCCCGAGTGTGGCCAGTGCAGGTTTACAGGTAAGGGTCGGGAGGAAAGCGGTGGCCTCTTGTTGAGGAGTTTCCCTTTCTGGTGGCAAGGATGACAGCAAGCCCTGTCTAGCGCTCACCGGTCTGCCCTTTGAAGATGCCCTGGAATGACAGGCACGTGCTCCTCCAGACACTCCTTGAGTCCCCAGAGTTGGCTCATGTCTGGGGGAGGAGAAGATGAAGCCAGGAGCGTTCACCTGGTGGGACACGTCCTCTGCTGGCCAGTAAGCTGTAGCAATGTGTAGCCACGCTGCCTCTGCCTTTTATGGGCTCTTGTTTTCTTGCGGCTTCACAAGCAGATTTCAGTGTGTTATTTGTTGTACCAAAAACTGATGCAATGCCTTGATAGTGCCGGGGAGTACAATTTCATGGAGAGCTCAGCTAATTTTTCTTTAAGCCAGAGCAAGGCTTTCTGGGAGCTCCGTCAGAGTTGGGTTTACTTTGCGTAGTCAGCATTGACACTACTTTTGAGTAGTCAAAGTTGAAGTAACCTTTAAGAGCAAAGAAACTGTAAAGTAGCCTCTTGTCCCACATAGCAATAGATGGAGGTTTGAGAAATGGGAGACACATTTTAATTCTCCCAGGCAGCAGAATAGATTATCCAGAGCAACAACTCCAAATTCAGAAATGAATCTGAATTCTCTGCCACAATGAGTCGGAATTCATACATATGCAACGTGAGCTGCCTCGGACCTCCGCGTGCCTCTGTGGTGATGAGCAAGGGAAGCAATTGAATGGAAAACAGCTTATGAAATGGCAGTGGCATGGCTTAAGGACGACGTTAATATTTCCAAGCTCAGCCTTGTCAGTTGATTGAAACTTTGTGAACTCATCATTCCCCTGACCTTCCCTGGTGTTAGTGTTTTGGCTTGGAAGTTTTTCCTTTCTTGCAGGGAAAATTCATTCCCCAAGCCCAAGCATCAGACGCTGCAGCTCGGGGTTTCCATCTCACACTTCCTCTGTCTCTTATGGCCATTGTCATAGTGAGTGTGCCCCTCTGTTCACAACTCAGAAGTGTGACACGTGGTACTTCTGTGTTCTGTGTGCCCATGAAGTGTCTGGCTTCGGATACCCACCATATACACTGGTCGGACTGGGATCATTGTCTTTTTCAGGAGGGACAAAATTCCAGGCTTCCAATTGGGAAGGGAGAAAATGCCCCCACCGGGCTGTCACTGACCTTGCTGAAGTGTGCACGTGCTCTGCTTCAGGCCGCTAGTCCTGGCTGGGCTGAGCCTGTGGGCCCAGGGCCTCCGTCCTGGGCTACCACGCTTCCTGTCCCAGGAAGCTTGTGCCACCTCTGGGCATGCCCTGGAGAGCCCTGCTGTGGGGCCCACAGGTCTCTTCCTGACGGGTGAAAGTGTTCTTCCTCACCCAGTTCCTTCCCAACTCGCTCTTTCTTCTTTTGCTTCCCAGGACATCAGCTTGAGTTCTCTGATGTATCTGGGCTTTTCAGGAGGATAGAACAGGTGTCCAATATGGACACACCGTGGCAGAGGACAGAATCCTTACACAAAGAGGATGAAAACACGTGCTTTCCGGCATGGGCGGAAGCACGGAGCATGAGCCTCTGCAGCTCTCTGACGTGTGGCGACGTGTGACAACAGAAGCTGTGCGGACCTAGCGGTGCTGCTCTTGGGAAGTGCTCACGCACTGCCACTTCCAGAGAGGACGCTGTGCCTCTATTTGCACAACTGGAGCAGGAACCGAGACGGAGCGGGCTGAGCACTGAGCGGGGGAGACCTGCAAAAGCCGTACAGGAGAGACGAGGTGGGAAGGGCCTCTTAGCAAGCTGCAAAAGGTCCTCGAATTAAAGTACCAGTGAGCGTGCGCAGCTCGCAGTGAAAACGAAGTTGAACCCTCAATAAAAATATGGACGGATTAAAAACCCTCTGCAAAAGTAATAGCGGATCAGGGCAACAAAAGCCTTTGGATATTGGAACTGTCAAGGTGAATTATAAAAGCACCAATAGTGCTGTTTTTGAAAAAAATAAGCAACAGACTGAAAAATGGCTGCTAAGTGCGATATAAAACATAGTAAGAAGTGGGAATGGAGAATCCTTTCAAGTAGGAAGTGATGAGGTGGACCTAGGTAGCGGGAGCGGGGAGGGAGACGGGGTGAAAGGGCTTGGCCACGCCCACTGCACACGCCCACTGCACTCCAGGAACTCGAACACTGCGCAGGCGAACGCGCCAATGGAATGAACTAGCAAATACAGCAAAGCAAAGCACACATCCGCTAAATTAAAAAGCTATCACATTAAAATGGAATATTAAGAAATCAGTAAGAGTTGGGAGGCAAGAGAAGAAGGTGGTGAAGTGAGGAGACGCAGTGGAAAGGACCAAGCAGATGCAGCGTTCACACCGCCGAGGGGACCTACACAGATGCAAAACGCTGCGTCCCCCGAGTGCCAAGGACACAACGTCTTTGAATTTACATGAACTGTCGTAAAAATTCTACATGGAAAATTATAGAATAATAACAATATTGAGCATGCAGATGCACCAATAACATGAAGACATTTCAGGAACACACTGCTGTGAAAAGTAACCCAGGGACTGGGGAGATGGCTCAGCAGTTTAAAGCGCTTGCTTAGGCAAGCTTAGGAAACTGCAGGGGCTGTGGTTCGATTCCTGGCACCACCTGCTGCGCCAGCCCCACCCCCAGGGCAGGCTGAGCTGGCCATAATATATATTAAAAAAGAAAAACAATCCAGAAACAGAACTACAGGTATGTAATGGGATTTATATAAAGTTATACAAAATTAGTTGATTTTTTTTTTTAATATTTCATTGTAGAAATTGTTGACCCATTTTGCAAAAGTCTGGAGATTATTAGCAAATATATCAGGAACACGGTGCCCCTGGAGAGGGAGGGAGGCTGCGGCCTGGGCATGACCACGGGAGCGCCTGCCCACTGCCCGGCAGCACTTCCGCTTCCTTTTTGATAGTTGTAGGAGTATTAATTTTATAAGTTTACCTTTCTCATGTGTCTTTTCATGGTAAAATGCACAAAACATGGAATCGAAATTTGTAACTGAATCCACTTAGGAGCCAATCCAGTGGCCCACACACGGCCCCCGAGGCGTGTAGCCCTCGCTGCCCCCCACCTCAGGAGCTCCCAGCATCCTCCACAGCCAGTCAGTCGCCTCCGTGTCCCCCTTCTCCTGCTTCTATCTGATTAACCTGTGTATTCTGGATGTGTCAGGTGGGTAGCGACAGGCAGCATTTGTCTTTGAGGTCTGGCTTCTTTCCCCAGCAGGACGTCGGCCGTCAGAATTTCCCCCCAGTTCTCAGGCTGGTCTGCCACTGTGCAGCTCCGTTGCGTCCAGTTTATTGCTGCATATGCTTCACGTGCACTTGCTTCACGTTGTGTCTCACAGAGAAACGGAAAGATGACAGAAAAGCAAACCAAAAACTAGTGAAATGAAGGACAGAAGTGTCCTGCGTGGAAGATGGTATGAGCGGGAGGATCGCTCTTTGATTGTTTCGAATCACCGCTAAATGTACTTTTTAAAAAGCAAAGAACTAGTGCACACGTGAACAAATACATGAAACGGGCGCGTGTGCTCAGATGAGCAGTAGCTGTGATGGGCTCCGGGGGGCGCGCCCCTTCCTCCTTCCCGAGCCTCCAGGACAGAACTGGGCCTCACCTGATCTCCTGCCTGAAGGCCAGGGGAGAGAGAGCGAGTGCCAGGCCCGGGGGGGCCACGCATGGCTCGCCTGTGTCGCAGCTGTGCCCTCTCTCACTGGACAGCTTTCGGCAGTGCTGGGCCGCTCAAGCCCGTCCTTGCCCCACCAGTTCCTTGAGCCCCAGCTTTTGAAATCTTTGAACAACAGAAGCGAGAGCCTTTCGCTTGCTATTTACTATTATTATGTGGGAGGCTACATGGGGATAAAGGTTGCCCTAATGAGCAAAGAAAGGACACTTTATTCTGAGCGTGCATGCCTAGGCAGTTGGGGCTCAGACTCCTCCTAGCGCACCCTGAAGGGCAGGCAGGGGTGGGGAAGCCTGTGGAGGAGGTGACGGATGGTGCGGGTGGGCCGGGGGAGGCTGCTGGCCTCGACTGGATGTGGGCAGCCTGCGCGCCTTGTGATGGATACACAGTTGGCTTTTTTTCTGAATTCAAAAGTCGTAATTGTACATGGGCACAAGAAGTAGGGAAAGCGGAAGTTTGTGTAGGGAAGAGGAAGGTTGTCACTTCTTTCCTTAAACAGTTTTTCAAATTTCTCCAACCCAGAACAAGTCTGGAGAGCACAGCGTAATGATGTCAGAAAGCCTCTGAAAGGGCAGAGTTGTGGAGAACCAAAGCAAGAATGCACGGCGCATCTCAAGGTAATTTCATGAAAGGCGAACCTCTGGTGGCTTTAACCAGAGTGCCTAAAATAGTTTTCGGTCTAAGTTCTTTAGAAGCCTGACAGTGCAAAAGCAGGCAGAGCAAGCTCTCTTCTGTGTCAGACAAGTCACTTCCTTCTCCCCGAGTGTTCTTGTCTCAATGCTAATTAGAGATCCCTTCAAACACCTTGACATAGCATGCGCGCGCATGCGCTCGCGCACGTGCGCGCGCGCACACACACAGACAGACACACACACACAGCAGGTGCGACTCTGTTCTCGCACCAAGCTGGTCTCCCAGGGAACCCGAAGCCAGAGGACTGCTATGGACCCAGAGATCCCTCAACCAAGCCTGTGAACTCCACAGCAGCCCCTCCCAGGCTGAGGGTTCATGAAATGCCATGAGGATGCTATGGGCTCCTTTGGGAGGTGCTCACAGCACACTCAGGGGAGCTCAGGGTACAGCAGTTGGGCCTTCCCAAGGGAGGTGCCCATAGAAGTCATTCCTCTACACTAAGCCAGGCTGCTTGGAGTCATGGGTAGCCGTCTGCCAGTGCTTGGGGGATGTGTGGCGTGCTCCCTGTAGGTGCCACACCGTACGGTATTCAGCCCCCCACTCAAATGACCACTGTCCCCACGCCTGATCTGCACACGCTCTCCCTCAGCCTGGGTCAGGCCTTAGGTTTCCTCTGCTCCCTTTAGGTCAAGCACATGAGCTACCGTTACTGGGGACGCAGGTCACCAGTAGATTTCTTGCTTAGCTTGCGGGGGACCCCAGGTGCCAGCTCCAGCACCACAACAAAGAAAATGAAAAAGAACCCAGAAGCAGTGCCATGTGTTTTCTATAAAGCTCACGCTAAGAACTATACCGCATGAAGGTAGGTATTGAAAACTTGCTCAGCCGTCTCTACATTAGTCATATATAGTACCTAAGACAACAAAAATGACATGTGAATAGTGGTATTATTTAAGGAATAGTGATGAGGAAAGGGTATATATTCAGTAGAGAAGCAATTTTTCCGTATTTTTAATTAAATTAAATTAATTAATTTATTTATTTTTTGTATTTTTAGTGTAGGATGTACAGGGTCTTACTACTAGGTCAGACTCCCAGTGATCAGCCTGTGTGTAGCCTCCCGAGAGCTGGGATTGCGGGTGGACACCACCACATGCAGTCTCTATTGCCACCTCAGTGTCCCAAGACACTGTGTCTGCCTAAGCAGGAGCTTTAATCTGCTGAGCTATTTCGCTGGTCCCATATTTTTAACTTTAAAATATGTTTAATTTGTGCTTTGTCAGTCCATTGGAGCTCGCAGATGTGGGCGGGGTGACTTTGCTCTTCCGGGTCCTTGTATGAAGTGCACCACTGAGCTTGCTCGTGGGTGGGTCCGGAGGCATCGGGTACAGGAGCAAAGCCTTGCTCCAAGGAGCTGAGGCATGCAGCAGCTGGTGGGGCGGCGATGGGGACATACATCCGGGTACCATTACAGTGGCTCTGAGAGGAGGCTACCCCTCGCCTCTGGGTTAATGGATCTGCACCCAGGGTGGCCAGGGGCAGTCCGGATTGAAGAGTACTCTCTTTGATGGCTCAGGGTTTTCAGTCACAGCGGGACACGGGCTCCCCCAACCTGAGCTCTGATGAGTCCTGTGCAAGGACCTTGTCCCTAACCATCGATTCTGATAAGCCAGTAAAAATAATTATATGTTCTTCATAGATGGGAGCAGATTCCGTCATCTATTTAGATTATGACATGGCTGACTCTGATCTAAGACGTTTAGCTGTAATAGCTCACTTACCACAGAACACAAGAGACAGACTGACACTTATAGGGAGGAGGGTGACGCAGTGGACACAGAGCTATGGAATTCACTGGCTCACCCTGCTCTCAGCTGCTGCAAACCCACGACTCAGAGCCACGCCAGGCCCTGGGGTCTCCACAGTGTGGAGGGGCTGCCCGTGGTCGTGGACAGAGCCTGGCTTCCTTTGGGGGTTTTGTGGTCTCGCCCTCTCTTCCTCCCTCCCACTCGGTGACCCGGGCTTGCTCCCTGCACATTTGTCCCTAGGCCAAAGTGCCCCTAGGGCCCGACTTGGTGCGCCATGCCCTTCTGTCTGCTTGGAGTAATTTTTCCATCTGCACTTAGCACTAATCCTCCCTTTTATTGCTATAATTTCTGTTGCTGTAACAAATAACTGAGGTCGTTGCCAGCCAGCCAGATAGGCCCCCACGCCCACGTCTCCTTGCTTGTCACTGACCAATCACAGAAGGCCACTTAATTTGCTAAAGCGGGAAGAGAATCTATTTGAACCTAGCGCCAAGGAGCTGGAGGGGCTGCTGATCTCGCATTGCCGTCTCCCTGCTTCCGGGCGTCTTGGGACCTTTTACAGCAAGAACAACGGGGAAAGGACGACATCGTGGCAACGGACGCTTCCGCTGAGCCCAGCCCTCTCCCGTGTCTACGGAAATGCAATCGGACCTGACATATTCGTGCCAGCATCTGAATATTTTGACCATTCGTCTGCATGGAAGAGCATCCAGGGCAGCTGTTCATGCCATGCACGAGGAGCAGCTGGAAGCGAGTTGTCTCTCAGGGCGAAAAATATCGAGCTTGTAAAGTTCCAGGTTTTGGTGCTGGTTAGCTTCTCCCTGCCTTTAGTGGAGCTTCCATTGGGAGCACCCCGGGGCGCTGCATCATCTGACTCCTCTAGAGCTGGTTGTCAGGGCGATTCCATCCAAGGAGCATAAGGAAAGGCAGCTGGCTGGTTGGGCCTGAGAGGTGTCACTCAGGACTGTGAGGTTAAGGACAAAAGCCAGTGACAACCATAGTGCTGGCTATACCTGCTGGGAAGGCTTTTCCATTTCTGGTACTCTGAACCTGCATCGTTGGGGCCACAGCGCGGTGGCTCGCTCTTGAAAGGCTAAGTGCCTGGTGACGTGGGTGCTCATAGCTCTTTCCCAGCCTAATGGGTTTTCTTCTTCCTGAAAGCACTGTGCATTCACGGTCTGCAGCCTTGTCCCACAGGGCCCAGGCAGCTTTCCCCGGAGGCGGTCAACCTGAACATGTCCCACACTGGAGGGCATGTGACAGATGACCTGAATCTGTCCTACAATGCTTCTTGGGAACTTGGGAGAGCGTGAAGAGATTATGAAGCGTGGCGCTGAGCCCGGGCTTTGGAGCCGTTGTCAGGTCTCGTTGGTGCGTTCCACAGTCAGCGTCCTGAACTTTAGAACTGTGCTGAATAACAGCTACCAAGCTTGCAGACATATGTAAAACAGGCCAACGAGGACGAAAGAAATCCAGTCTGTAGAAGAAATTGAAATTGAGTGACTACATTAATTAAAGAAAGCCGGTATTTCTGTGAAACAAGGCTACTTCTGCCAGAAAAGTTATATTTAAAGCTATCAAGTCTCGGGCCCGGCAGGATGGCTCAGTGGTCTAAAGCGCCTGCTTAGGAAGGCTTAGGCGGCTGCAGGGACTGCGGTTCGATCCCCGCACCACATGCTGCGCCAGACCTGCCCTCAGGGCAGGCTGAGCCGGCCATAAAAATAAATAAATAAACAAACAAACAAAAGTTCTGAAAGTAGAAAAAAAATTTAAAAAAAAAACTATCAAGTCTCCTTTCCTTGGGCCATTCAGAAAAATGGACATCATTTATTAGTGCCAAGACTAAGAAGCACAGTATAGTGGCCGAGTTACTTTCCTTAGGGCCTGGACACGACAGCTAACTCCCACAGCTGGAAGGAGGAGAGGTAGCTGTGGGCTCTTGTTTCAGGCCAGGGCCGACCATCTCCAAAGAAGCAGAAGTGTGGGCGAGGGTGAGGGAGGAGGCAAAGCGGCTCGGATTCCAGAAGCTGGAGCCGCATCAGGCAGGACGGGGTGCAGAGGTCTGTCCTCCTGGGGCGGCCTTAAGGCTGCCTGTCTTCACCAGACCCCGCCTCTCGCCTCTCGGCAGCAGCTCAGCATGAAGCCTCATGACCCTGGGCCTCAGAAGGCCCTTTAGGTCCTAAAGACAATAAAGCCTTAGAGGCTGTACGTCAGTGCCACAGAGCTGCGGCATCTATGATGCCACTTCCCCAACTAGCAGGGCACGGTCCTGAGCAAGACTGCCTCTCATTGCCCAGGATGGGTGTGGATTTTGCCGTCACATTGCCATAAGCAATACACAAGGGAGCAGTTCAGCAAAACCGTTTAATTCCTTTTACCAGGTGTTAAGATGACAGTCGTGGCCAGCTGCATTATATCAGGACAATCACTTTTCTTTTTTTCCCGCAGGACCAGGGTTCACACTCATGACTTTGCACTTACCAGACAGGTACTTGTGCCACAGAGCTATCTCCCCAGCCCCCTGGGGCAATTACTTTTTTTAAAAAGGCAAATCGTTAGTTCATGAAAGCACTGTATATTTGGAAAAGAACACATGACATACATTAAGGTGGGGAAAGCTCCAAATCTTTGTTTCTGAACATTGGAAGCCTTTTCTGTAGAAACAAAGTGACTTTTAAAAACCACATTTTAAGCACTTAATTTAAGCAAAGATTAGTCAGTAAAATAAAGGCAGTTCATCCATTATGCAGAAACCAACAAGTCGTTTTAGCTTCTCTTAAAACTGTAAGCATTAAGCCAGATAAAAGTAAATTAACAGACCCAGCAGTCATAGCTACTAACTCTTTACAATAAAATATACTTTTTTCTTAAAACCATCAAGTGTTATGAAATGAATTGTGCTGATACAAACTCCTAACTTTGTGTATCTTAAAATGATGGGTGAATTAAACCTTTAATGACTTTAGAATTATTATTTAAAACTCATCTTCAACTTATTGGCCTGAGGTTTAACAAAAGACTTCATTTTGCTGGGGAGATAGTTCAGTAGAGTAAGTGTCTGCCTGGCAAGTGCAGGGTCCTGAATTCAATCACCATACTGAAAAAGAAAACAAAAAACCAAACCGCCCCAAAAAAATAGCAACAAAACAAACAAAAGCAAAACATCAAGAAAACAAAAACAGCAGGGCAGGCCAGATAGCTCAGCGGAGAAAAGCTCTTGCTTAGGAAGACCCAAGGCCGTGGGTTTGATCTCTGGCCCCGCCTCCAAGGCATGCTCAGAGTAGGCATGAGACGGGTGTGGTGGTGCACTCCTGTAATCCCAGCGCTTGAGAGGCTGAAAACCAGGAGAGATCACTACAAATGCAATCTGTGTAGGTCCTGCATCCCCTGCACTAAAAATGTAAAGAAAGACTTCACTTTGACATGCTTATGGTCCATCTAGAACACTCTCAAACTTGTTAACCAAGCAGATAGCTTTTGATCTTATAACAACATTAAACCTATTCACAGTCTCTACAATGCACTTAATGACCAAGTACATTACCATTTGTCAGGGTTAAGGAGAAGATACATCAGTCTTTGCTGAGCCTAAGTTAATGTTCCAAGCCAAACTTTAGCTTAGGAAAAAAATAATGTCAAAAGCTGTGGCCGGGGGAGCAATGGGCTAAAACTTTTTCCCACCCTGTGGTTTGTGTTTTTACTCCATGTGTTATGTCTTTTGCTGTGTAAAATCTTTTCAATAAGATGAGATCCCAGTTGTTGATCCTTTGTAGTACTTCCTGCATAGTCAGGGTTTGGCTCACGAACTCTGCCTCCTCGCTTGTCCTCAGGTTCTCCACTTACTCTGTCATCCAGAAGATTTAGAGATTTATTTTAATATTTATGTCTTGGATCCATTTTGATTTTAGTTTCTTGTGTGGTAAAGAATAAGGTCTAGTTTTAATCCTCAGCCAGGGGAAAGCCAGTTTTTCCAGCACCCTTTATTAAAGAACACATTTGACTAATATTTAAAACATACAAAGAACTGAAAGAAAATCAAGATCTCCCCAACGTAAAGACTCAGGCTATCAACGGGCATCTGCAATCAGCAATACTTCTCAAATGAAGAAATAAAAATAGCAAAGAAAACCATGAAGAAGTGTTGGGTATCACTTTGAGTGATGCAGATTAAAATAACACTCAGATTCCTTGTCACTCTAGAAGGAATGACTGTCACCAAGAAATCAACAAATAGCCAGTGGTGGGGCTGTGGGAAAAGGAGCCTTCTCCATGTTGGTGGGAGTGCAGACTGGGGCAGCCACCGCGAAAATCAGTGGATATTCTTCAGAAAACTAGGACTAAGGTCCCCTTGGCCCCAGCTGTGCTCTTTCTTGGTCTCTGCCCCCCAAAATTAAAAGCATCACTCCACAGCCACATGTGGGCACCCATTTTCATAGCAGCACAGTCTATAACAGCTAAATCTTGGAAACAACCCAAATGCCCGTCACCTGAGGAATGGATACAAAAGACGTGACATGTTTATACAATGGAGTACTACTCAGCTATCAGAAAAGATAAGCTCCGGCTGTGTCTAGGTAGACGCGTGCAGCTGGAGACCATACTCATAAGCGAAATGAATCAGACTCGCACGTGCAAACACCACAGTCTACTGAGTAGATCAA
>PVJA010008338.1:0-64822 GCA_004027025.1 Myocastor coypus
GGGGGGGGGGGGGGGTTCAGAGCAAGGAGAAGGACTTGAGAGGACTCAATGGATCTTTTACTGTCATAAATTCTAAACATTCAGTGTCTATTGTGATCACACTTCCTAACATTATAAACAAAAGTATAAAATAGGTGATGGACAACAGATAAATGTCTACTACAGAAGAATCCAAGTGATTTATGTAGCTGCTCCACCCTCTAGCAGGTGCACTCTGCAGAGGAATTTCCTTCCAAAGAATAGTGCTTGGAAAGGAGCGGAAACTAACTTTCTAGTTAAAAAGCCTGGCACGCACCATCCCACCCAGCTAATCAATCAAGCCTCGCATTGTAGGGATGAGTCCTGCCGAGATCATGCCCCCTTGGCAGGGCAGTGAGGAAGGTCTGAAACATCTTTACAACCCAGAACAGCCAAAGGAAGCAACTTGAGCAACTGAGATGAAGTCTCCGGAAGGAAGCCTGCAGCAGAGAGCTGCAATAAGTGTAAAACCACAGGCAGCCGCTAGGGTATGGACTCTAGGTTATAAAATATGTCAGATCGGTTCATTCATTCCTAGCAATTATATGCACTACATTTGTAAACTGAAGAGCTGGGCACAGGACCATAGCAACAAGGGACAGTGACAGTGGCAGGGGAATTCTCTGGGCTAGCTTTGCAACACTTCCATAGATCTCAAGCTAGTGTGAAACAACAAGCATCTTTAAAAAAAAAAAAAAAGAAAAAAAAAAAGAAAGAAATTGGCTATAAATGTGGGCGAAATGGATTAAAGAAACAGGATCCACATCACGTTGATCAGCATGAGCTAGACATAGACGAACGGCTTATTTTCTCACTAATAGGTGGAATGCAGAAAGATAACATAAAAGTAGAGGAAAGAGGATTCTAAGACAAGATTAAGAAAGTCAAAGGGGAGAGTGGGGAGAGGTAACAGGGTGATGGAGGATGTATGCAGTGAGATTGATTCTGTGAAATTAACAGGTACCAATAGGACCAAATTTAAAAAAAAAAAAAAAAAAGAATAAGAGAAGTAGGGTCCAACTCTATGCCTGCTAAGGAGATTTGTGGTGGGTGTAAGGACACTCACAGGCTATAAGTCTCAGGTTGGAAGAGCTGTTTGGTGCAAATGAGAAGTCAAGGAGAGCAAAGGAAGCCATAGCTGTATCACACAAAACCACCTTTAAGGAGAAAACTATCACTAGACGCAGGAAGGACAAGAGTCAGCTCACACAGTTCACACTGCAAATACAACAATTATAAAGGCGTGCACACCTAAGGATGGAGCTGCTAAGTGGAAGAAGCAAACATCGGCAGGACCAAAGACAGGGAGAGGCAGCACTGCACTACAGCAGGAGAGCTTTCCCCTCCACCTGCAGCTGTGAATAGTAAGCCAGGCAGAACAGAAACACAGAAAGAACACACTCGGGAGCTCTGCAGCCCACATGAGCCTAGTGGCCGTACCAGCATTCCACCCAATCACAGTAAACTATATTCATAAGCACACACAAGATATTCTCTTAGATATGCCATATGTGAAAAACAATTTTTACCAAATTTAATAAAGTTCAAACCAAACAGAGTATCTTCTCTGACTACAATACAATGAAACTACTGAGAAATCAGTAGTAAATGCCAAAAAGAAAAACCACAAATACATGGAATTGAACAACTCTTACACAACCAGTGAATCAGAGAAAAAAGTCTTAAGAGAATATGAAAATATCTCCAAACAAATGAAAGCAAGGTACACATGGCCAAAACAGTGGTTACAACCAAACCAATGACAAGGGGGAGGGGTGTAGTGATAACTGCTCACAGGAAGAAAGACAAAGGATCGCCGAAGAAAGAAGATAGCAAAATCAGGACAGAGTACAGATAAACAAAATACAAAGTAGGAAAACAGTAAAAAAAAAAAATCAACAAAGCCAAAAGGTATGTTTTTAAATCAATAAAATTGATTTTAAAGTTTTTTTTTTTTTTTACTGTACAAATAAAGAAGAAATGTTAAATAGCTAAAAGTGGGAATGAAATGGGAGATAACACAACTGAAATGAACTGTGTGTGTGTGTGTGTGTGTGTGTGTGTGTGTGTTTGCGCGTGCGCATGTGTGCAGGCGCGCTCTGGTCTCTCTCGCCCTGTGCGGCCCCCAGGACCCACTCACCCTAAAGGCCTTATCTAATCCTAGGCGCTTACCAAAGGCCCTACCTCAATTGCTATTCCACTCTCTAAACACATCAAGATGGCTGTTAAATTCCAGCACGGGATCATCGTGCGACGTCAAATCATAGCAGTAACATCTGAAGATAGATGTGAAGACAGCGATGACACAGACACATGGAGTCTCAGGGCAAGAGCAGTCTGACAGAGAGAATGCTTTAGCTGGTCTTTTCACAAAGTAATTACCTCAGAAGAGAAATAATGTATGTGTGTGTGTGTGTGTGTGTGTGTGTGTGTGTGTGTGTGTGTATATATATATATATATATATCCCATAACAACATGTTGTAAACCTCAAATACTACATGCATAATAATTTTTTAAAAATATAATATACGAGGTTATTAGGGCCAGCCAAATAGCTCAGCAGATTAAAGTGTCTGGAAGCAGGTGCAGGTGCCAGGGGTTCAATCCCCAGGCCTGCTGTGCCCACCCCCACCCCCCAGGCCCCCACCCCTGGGGCCTCCTGAGTTGGCAATTGAGACTGGGCGTGGGGGTGCATGCCTGTAATCCCAGAGGTCGGGGGGCTGTGAACAGGTGAATCACTACAAGTTCGATCTAGTAGTGAGACCCCAAACACCCTTTGATACTTCCTTAAAATACAAAAACAAACAAACAAATAAAAAAGATTATTAGCATGTGTATAAGGAAATCTAAGAACATGTTTGAGGAAGGAGGGAAGATTTTGAAATAGTCGAGAGGAAAATCGTGCCATGAATCATACCTACCAAACTAGAAAATTCTGTTAATACAAGAATGACTATATAAATAGAAGGTAACCTGGGAAAATGTGAATGTTTCTATGATTTTCTGTAAAAAAAGTTTGATTGATAAAAAAACTTTCTTATGCATCCTCTAAAGTGTGATATATAAAACTCAATTTATTATGTACCTTTCCCTAATTTTTCATGTTTTTACAATCAGGCATATTTTTATTTCTTTGGTCCCTTTTCAAGTATATATCAATTATAAGTCACTCATAATATCGTCTTTGAAAAATTGAAACTTAAAATTGCAGTCCTTTTTTACTGTCTATAGGGCTATAGGTAACCTATTTTGCATTTTAAAGAGTAATTATTAAAATCTCAGAAAAACTCAATTTTCATGTGAAACTGGATTTTAAGATTACCCAATTCCTTTTAATAAAATAATCAAATTTGAAATGATAGCTAATATTGAAGTCTATATGTAGAAAATGAAGTATTCACCTGTAAGAAGTTAAAATCTAACATACTAGGGGCTGGGGAGATAGCTCCGAGGCACAAGTGCCTGCTGGGCAAGTGCAAGGTCATGAGTTCGAACCCTGGTCCCACCAAATAAATAAATAAATAAATAAATAAATAAAAAATAATAAAATAAAATAAAATCTAACATACTGACAAGCTGTTATTTGCCACCGCCATCGTCATTTCATGTGGAATCAGTAAGACATGGTGTCTTCGTATTTGCTCTTCACAGAATACCTGGGAGCTAGGTTTTATTGCTCCTGACTTGATCCTGTGAGTACAGCTCCTTCCCTGCTCGTGGCCCAGTGTGAACCACTGAGAAAGTCACGTCTACAACACCACATGCTTCAACCTGACCTCATAAAGTCACTGGGGAAACTGGGCAACATTTTGCTGACCTCAGATCAGAATGCCCCATAGATTTTCGTGGTTCGCTACCTGAAGGACTATCATTTGTGCCTGAAGAAGAGCAAGACATTGAAAGACACTTAGTAGCAACAACGCCTCACATTATGCAAGAGGAATGACTTTGAAGGTAAGTAATAGCAATAGCCATGGCACCTTAGGAAGCAGGCACAGTTGGTGGAAGCTGAGCTTGCTGTTAGCAGGGGTCATGGGACTGACGTTGGCCAAGTAAACACCAGTGGAAGTCATTTTCCATTCCCGTTTGGAAGTTGCTAAGCCAGCCCTTGGCTAAGGCGGGGTCCTACTGGACCCCCCTTGACAGCTGGAGGCCTCTCAGCTGGTAGGTAAGGCCTCTGTGTGCTTACAGCGGATGTGGAGGAAGTGAAACCAAGGGAGGCCTTTCTTGGCCTCGAGGACGTAGTGAGGCCTACCACTGCAGGCAACCCAGTCCTGCTCGACTTTCACAATAACAAAGTCACATTCGACTCCCAACATGAGGACCGCTGCTAAGTCTTCAAAGAAAGTTACTCCTCCTCCCAGGATGACCTTACGGCACGAAGGCGACCATCTCCCTGGTAACTTTCTCAGAGAGAGGCCTAGAAAATGAAGCGTGGGTAGACAGCGCTGTCTTTATATTCTGACCAGGGTATTCCAAAGCTGTTGTCATCATTTGGTCACTCAAAGTAGCTTTTTTCTTGACTCAATAAATAGGAACTCAACTGCCATGGGTGCCTATTAAGGGCCAGCACCTCTGCTTTAGGTGCTAGGAATATAACAGAGAAACAGAGGCTCCTTATTTCACAGGAAGGAAAATGAAGAAACCAAACCCTTTCTCTGTGCCTCCCCTTCCAGCCAACTGTGGGATGCCCCTGTCCTCATATTCATGGCCCCGGCCCCGGCTCCAGCCAGAATAACCTCAGAAGCCAGCTGCTGTGCACTAGGCTGCATCCCTGAGGGACCTGCAGGTCCGACACAAAAGATGTCAGTCCTTCCTCTAACAGAGCACTGGCTTTCTTTCTTAACTTTATTTATATTATGGCCTGCTCAGCCTGCCCTAGGGGTGAGGCTGGTGCAGCATGTGGCACCAGGGATCGAACCGCGGTCGCTGTGGTTGCCTAACCTTGCCTAAGCAGGCGCTTTAGACCACTGAGCTATCTCACCAGCCCCGGAATGTGGACTTTCACTGTGGTGCCCAACGCCCCGCCCCGCCCTAGGCTAGCTCCCCATCGCTGCGAGGCTGGAGGCCAGATCCGATTCCCAAAGCCCAAAGGAAATCAGAGCAAAGCAGCAGCAGCGGAACATCCCGCGGGCGCGGTTGCTCCCGGTAGCGCAGGGGCTGCCCGCGGCCAGGTGAGCGCATTGGCTCAGAGGAGCAGGTAGAGTTCTACGTGCTGCGAGGGTCGGCTCAGCAGCGACGCTACCGGCCGTCGGCGGCACTGCAGCGGCTCCCTCCCGGCTCTGCCTGCCTTCCATGGCCGCTTTGCTACTCTGTGCTCCCGAAGCTCCAGCCGCGGCTGAGCAGAGTGTGTACAGCCGGGCGCCCGGGGGGGAGGAACAGTGCCACCTGGCGGGCTCGGGTTGGGACGGCTGGGAGGGGGTCCATTGTCCACCAGGCAACCTCCGCGAAGAGCTGCTCTGGTTTCTCCCATTTTGCAGTTGAGAAAAGCGTCTCAGAGGCTAACAGTAACTCGCCCAATGCCACACAGCTGCAAAAGATAAATATCGAGGTCAAGATTCAGATTTCAGGGTGCACACTCTGAACCGGGCCTCATTTGGCAAAGAACTACGTTCCACTACCCCTGTCCTGCACCAGCTTTGGGGCATGGGCACTTTTATCCCTCTTTCATGGATGAGCAAGTTAAAGCTAGAAGCTGTAGAAATTTCTGAAATGAGGAGAGGCAACGTCACCTCCTGGGGCCTTCTCCTCTCTGGGTCCTACTGCGTCTGAAATTTACAGCCTGTGCTTTCACGGCCAGCGCAGGTGTCCTAGTGCGACTCTAACGGACAGCAGAATTTTGGTCCTACACTGTAATTAATATTGGGGGATACGAGAGGCCCCTGGAGAAAAGAAAACTGGGTAGGGTAGTGTGGATGGCCATGCAGAAGAGGGTGGTCCCGCTAAGCCTCGCTGCAGCCCCCCTTACTGGAAGAACTCAGTAGAAGAGCCCCCTAGGTCTTAGAATTTGTAAGTGCCTGGGAGGATCTAACGTCACAGGCCCTCCCTTCTACACAAACACTGTCTGCCTCCAGGTCTTTGCAGTGCGCCTCCCCCTGCAGGAAGCTCTTTCTGCCTGCACCTACTCAGGGGCCATCACAAAGGCTCCTCCCCAGCCTCATAGGTTGTCTTCCCTCTCCTGCTTTGCATTAAAGCCCTGCCACGCCCCACTACCCTGTTTTATTGCCTTCCTAGCACCCAGCCTGCCTACAGATTAATCAGGCATATTTCCCTACAGGCATGTGGTCTGCAGTCCCCGGCACCGAGAGCATTCTCCCTGCAGCTAGCTGTACCTTGTTCTCTCACCTTAGCACCTGGGCCAGAAGCTGCACCTCTGCGTAAGCACCTAGAGGCAAGGCCAGTGCTCCTCACAGCCTGCCCCAGGGACACTCAGCTGTTCTTGCTTGTCCTAGGCAGCTGCAAGGAGGAGCCTATTTTTCTTTACGGCTGCCATAGCAACCACTTTACTGTGCCACATCCTGGGGCTAGGCCCCTCAGGAACCTCCCCAGGAGGACTCTGCGGTCTTGCCCAGCTTCTTTACAGCCCTGCAGCTCTGCTCCATGAATGTCTTCAATGCTGGCCTCTGCCCAGGAATGTGCGTCCCACCAGGCCCCGGCCTCTGTATCTCTTCTTTTCCAGGCCAATGGAAAGGGCCCACTAATGACCTGATCACAATAAACCTACTTCCCAAAGGTCTCACTCACACATAGGAGGTGCCTTACTTAGGCTCTGTCATTGAGACACCACACCTGATGCTCAAAAGTTAAAGGAGAGGTGTATTTGGGGTTCTGTTGCAGTCCAAAGTGGGCTGGCTCCAGGGCTGCACAGGAGCACAGTGCATGTGGGGCAGGAAGCAGACCGCACAGAGGACATTAAGCGGGATGAAGACCCACCAGGAGCCTAGACTGCACTGACCATAAGCTCTGGGCCACAACACAAGCTAAGATTAGTAATATCAACAAGAATGAAAACTGGGATGGGGGTCACAGGAGGAGGGAGGGAGGGAAGGAGGGAGAGGGGATTAAAAAAAAATAAGATGGAGCATGTGCATGTACCTGCTCCCTAAGATGATTGTAAACTTCCTGTACTGTAAATCGATACAATTTTATTTATTTATTTATTTATTTATTTATTTATTTATTTATTTATTTGTCTTTTTGAGACAGGGTCTCGCTATGCCGTTGAGGCTGGCCTTGAGCTCACTCTTGTAGCCCAGGCTGGTCTCGAGCTTGCACCAATCCTCCTGCCTCAGCCTCCCGAGTGCTGGGATTACACGCGTGAGCCACCACGCCCGGCTTGATACAATTTTAAAAGTTAAGAAAAATACAAAGATGACCCCACCCTCCTAAAAAATAAAAAATACAAAGATAAAATAAGACTTTAGGGGAATGATGCCGGAGGGTGGGGAAGGGCACGGGCAGGCGAGGTGTGGGAAGAGTGCGCTGCTTTGCACTTCCAGGTGAGCTGTCTCCTCCACCCAAAAACTGAGGGGGAGGAGCACTCCCACTGTCTGGCTTCTGTCCCTGCCACAGCCTCTTCCAGGATGCAAATATCCCACTTCCAGACCCGATGAAAATCATTTTATCTCACTGAATTTGGGCTTCCAAGAAACATAAGAGTAGGTTTTTGGTTGCTTGTAAGAAACTGCCACCTGCTTTTTCTCCTTACATGTTAATGGCCCTCCTAAGGGAAGAGGGCCTGTGTGTGACTCTTACATTTAAAAAAAAAAAACCCTGAGATTTAGACAAACAGAACAGGCTTGTTGCTTATTAGTGTGGGAACTTAGATTTGTAACAGCTCTAACTGCAGAGAGGCCCATTAATCACCTTTTAGCAATTCTGTATGACCAGTGAGCAGAACCGTGACCCAGCAGCAGAAGTTATCAGGAGTAGACAAAAACTCAACTACAAAGTAGAGAAAATTTTCCATAAGCCACAGATGTCTGATCAATTCTCCAATGTGTGGAATTAAGCTTATTTCCTGATTCGGCTCCTCTACTACAGAAGGTTTGCAGGCAGGGACCAGTTCTGATTCTCCCACTCCTGGGGAGGACTCTGGGCTCTGCAGCTGTGTTTCCAGACATTATCAGTGTCTCCAAGCCCTTGGAAACAAAGCTGCTTTATGGGGACAAGGCCCAGAGGTCTGCATGAGCAGCAGATGTTCCCTGCCATCTCCTTTCAAGGGCAGACGTCTTGGCCATGGCTGAGCTCTCACTGGTCTTCACAGTACCCGTGGGCACCGCGTACCCTACATCTCCTGCACCCCATGTTCTGCCCAGTGTCCAGGCTTCCTGGCCTCTTGCCACTGAGAGAGGCAACCTTGACCCTTCCTCTCCTAGAGCTTTGATCCATACTTCGGCTGTGAATTAACTGCTGGAAAATCTGCGCTTTGCAGGGTTGCTGCTCCATTCCATAATCTGGGTCTGATCTTCCTGAATCCTTCAACCCTGGCCAGGGACTCCCTTCTTTACTCACAGCGACTGTATTTTAGGCACCTCTTTCTCCAGGAGGACCGTGGGTGTGCGCTGGCGGGGAGTGGCACTAATTGCCCCTCAAACCGTACTGGGTCCAGGAAGCAGGAAAGCCACCCAGGCACTGAAGGAGCTCACATGTCTGCAGACTGTCTTACAACTGTCGTCTCCTCTAACGGTCACAGTTTGCGTGCTGAATGAAGCTTTGGGCCTCAGGTTTGATCTTCCGAAGCTTTACAAAAGGAACACCAAGACTCACAGAAGTCAGGGGATTTCCACGCCCAGGTTCCTGCAGCTGGGAGTAGCATTCGAACCCAGGACTTCAGGACCATGTGCTGCAACGTCGTTCTCCAAGGAGGAGGAATTTGAGGGACAGGGACCCGAGCTTTTTTGCTCTGATTTCGCTTGCCTGTGGTAAAATTAAAGGCTCGGTGCCGGCAGGCCCAGGCCTCAAGTCCACCATGCAGCCAAGGTGCGCAGTACACACCTCCCAGCCCAGAGCGCTCCGTGTGCGTGCAGACAGCGCCCGCGGCAGAGGCCCAGGCCTTGGTTGAGTTTTAAGCCCGCGTCCCGGCCCAGTGGCCACGCGAAGCCTTGAGGGCAACTCGGCCCGGTTCTGCCCGGAGCTCCCGGGAGACGTAGCCTCTGGGCCTCGGACACCGTCCTCGCCGCAGCCGCGCCGCACTGCGCACGCGCGCCGCGCGGCTCCGCCCCCGGGTAGGAACCTACAGCACAGCGGGCGCGGCGGCGGAGGCGCGGTGCAGACGCCCTCGCGGGGACCGGGTCGGACCCGGACCGGTGAGTGCCCGCGGGGCTGGGGTTGGGCGGCCCGGCCTGCACTCGGGCCGGGCTGGGCCGGGCGGGGCCGGAGGGGCGCGCAGCCGCGCGGGGCGAGGGCCGGGCCGTGCTCGAGGGGCGGCGGAAGCCGCGACCCCGCGCGATGCGGGCCGGCGTGGGGGCTGCGCCGCGGGCTCCCGGGGTCCCGGCTGGTGGCGCCAGCGGCGGAGGGGCTAGGCGCCCCGCCGCGCGGGGCCCCCGCCTTTGTGCGGCCGCGCCTCGCCGCCTGGGGAGGCCCGAGCGCAGGCGTCCCCCCAACCCGGCCGGGTCCCGTGTCCGGGGCGCCTCGCCCGAGAGCCCCCGGCCGCCGGCGAGCAGGAAGTGTCGTCAGGAGGCCATTTTTAAAGCCGCCTGCGGGCCTCGGCCGCCTTGACGCGTTCCGGCCCGTCTCGGCGGCGCTCGGCTCGGCTCGGCTCGGCGCTGCTCGGGGCGCCCGGCCCGGGACCGCGCCCGCTCCCGCCCCCGCCCCGCCCCGCCCCGCCGCGCGTGCGCCGTGGACCCCGCTGCGGCGTGCTGGCCGGGCGAGCCACAATGAGCTAGCTCGAGACCCACGCCGGCATTGTCTTCGCAGAGAGCCCCGCCGGGCCAGAGAGGGCTCCCTAGCCCGGCGTGGTGCGGACAGCAGGAGGAGGCTTGGACGACCCGAAGGCTGCGGTCTTGGCCCGGCTCCTTCCCGCCCGCCTTTTCTTACCGCTTGGTCTGGGGTGGGGGGCCAAGGCCCTGCAGACAGAGACAGGAAGATTTCTTAACCGGAAGGAAAAAGCCAAGGTATACGGGTAAGGACCAACTGATCAAAGTAACATTTAACAAAAGAGAGAGGAGAAAAAAAAAAAAAATAGAAGTCTGTTGTCCTGTTTAAAATAGAAGTCTGTGCAGCTAAATTGTTGGGTTGTACTGGGGCCCTGAAAACATCATTCCTCGACTTGAGAACCGAAATCTTGGAAGCGCCACATGCCTGCTCTTTGTGGCTGTCGTGTTGTGTGGAATTAACCAGACACAAGCTTAAAGATCGCATGGTTTCTCTTTTACCCCAGAAACACCAAGAGCTACATAAAAGATCGTAGGAAACGGGATGGGGATAGATGTTTGGCAAAATAAGGGGACGCATAAAGAATGAAGATGCGAAATGTGCACGGATCAACTCCCCGGGTTGAATGTTGTCCTTATGCGGTGTAACGCGTACTAATAAAAATGAAAAAGAACAGGAGAAGCAGAGAGAGGTGGTAGTCTGTCCCCTCTGAGTCACAGATACGAAGCGCAGCCCCACCCACAGTTTGGACTAGCACCAGCCAAAGGTTCTAGAAGCCCAAGAACTCTCATGAGAAACCCTTAACATAGACTTTCTTCATGTAGAGTACCAACTGATTGTTCTCATTTTTAAGGCGTATATTACCTTTAACCAAGTATGCGTGTTTTTTAAACATTACTTTTCTCTAGGACCTCATGGAGTATCCTTGAAAAATAACAGGTTTTTGTATGAGTCCAGTTTTATTATACAGACCCTACAGCGTTTCAAGTGCAATTGAAAAGAACAAAAGACATTACTTTGCTTATTGCAACTACTGCCTGCTCAGATATACTAGATTTTTAAAAATCCAGAAATGACAATTCAGTACATACACTCACACTTCTTTCTATCCTGGCTTGTTGGCTTATAAGTAAGAGGATCTGCGCCCGTGTTCTTGCACGAGGAAAACAGAGACCATCTTCATTGTTGCCACAAGGAATGCTGCCATTTCTTGGATTCACTCCTTCTTTGAACCAGTGTTACCGAGTGCCTTCTGCAGCCAAGCCCTGGGCTGCTGGGTCTTATAATTAGGGTTTTCCAAACAGGATGGTTCTCAAGCTGCCTCTTGTCCACTGCGTCTTTCCCCCCACATATGTAAAACCAGCCACCTGCACTTTCTGTGTTCTGTCCTTGGAGTAAAGGCAGCCACAGATGATCAAATGCAGGCGTTCTCAACATGCACTGGCAGTAGGGAGGCTTCAGACTTACCTAGAAAAAATTTAAAATCACGTTTTAAGCCACCCCAGGGAAAATACATTAATGTATGAGAAATACCTCTGGGTCTCTTGCTCTTTTCCTAGAAGAAACATGTCCCCAAAACCAAAGCTGTGCAGCTCTTGAACTTAATCCCAAGTGTCAGGCTTCTGTTCCAGGCTCAGTACACACAGTCCAGGCCCAATGTTCCAGGCTACACTGTGCTGAGTGTAGGTGCCTACAGCAGGGCCTGAAGTTGTGTTGCCCTGAGAAAAAAAGGCCCAAAGGGAAGGAGGAGCCCCCAGACCTGCCCCTCCTGACTGGCTTCAGGCAGGAAGTCCGCCCTGTGTGGGTAACAGAAAACAAAGAGTTTAGATTGGATCCTTTAGCAGCCCATTCTCCGGTTCTGCCTAGGTAGCAGAGCCACATACCTTCTCTTTGAAGAAGCTGAAAGGCTTGCTTCAGAGGGCTATGGTGGTAAGGTGAACCCACTGCTGTGGGCACCCTGTCCGTCTGACTTGGGTCTGGGTGCTCCAGGAATGACAGGCAGCCAAACACTAGGTGAGGATGTTGATCAGATCACTGATGCCAGGGTCTCTGCTGAAACTACCCACTTCTCCCAGTTCTCACCATACCTGTAGGGACAGTGGCTCTGGCAGGTGGGGACTCTGTCCCCTGGTCTGTGCACACTGTACTTGGGCCTTGCCAGGCACTGTCCCCATCACATTAAGTAACTAAGGATTTGCAAAGAAGATCCTGTCCTCATATACTTGGGAAAGGAACTGTAATGTCCCCAGGGCCAGAGACTCCAGGAGTACAACCAAGCCTGCTTGTCAAGTCACCCATTTTACCCCGGGCTCAGTAGATTTGCATTACCTTCAGTGGAAGATAACAAAGCAGGGGTTGCTGTCCATCCATCCAGGGTGCTTCCAGGGTCACATGGTTCCAGCTTGGGATGCTTCTCATTATCAACTTGGAAACTTCCCCTTAAGGTGTGGACTCACCCCACCCCACCCCAATTTAAAGCCTTTGGAAATGAGGTCCAGGCATTGCTTTTAAAGCCCCAAGAATTTCACTACAGTGGCTTAGCCATTGTCCCAGATATCTGTAAATATCCTCATTGCATCCTGATAAGTTTTGCCTTCCCACAGCCGCAGCTAAGGGAGAAGATTTTTATTCGCTGCTTGAAACTCTTAACTCTTTTCTTCTGCAAAACTGTAGTTTTTCTTTGAGGCAAAAAAGTTAGGGAAGCAAGCAAAAATTGTGTACCTATCATAAGCATCTGTAGAGGTCTCGAGATCCTTGGTCATAATTTAGTATATTCAGAATTTTCTAATATTGTGTTACTCATTCTTACTATATATATTTATGTATTTAATACATAAATTTGTGTATTTGCCTCTTAATGCTTCTTCCTCGTATAAAACTGTATAATTTACACGCCAGAGAGTGCAACAGTGGGCACATTCTTTGTTTTTGAGAGAATTTCTCTTAAACTGTTGACAGAAAAAGCCCATAAAATCATGACTTTTGTTTCCTGTTGTAGGCTCAGTTGATGCTCCAGACTCGCAGGAGCCATCTCCAAATGCTGTAGGACAGGGCAGGGGAGAAGCCCTTGATTCCAGCCCAGGCTCTGGCCACGCCCCTTGTAGCTCCATAGCCTCCTTTGTTAACCTCTGCAGTTTCTGCTTCTCTGGACTTCCTGCACTCTTCTGCATGCACAGGAGTCTTACAAAAGTATATTAACTTACATCTTGACAAAACATTTCTTGGCCAGTCATCAAGTGAGCCAGCACCTGTGTATGCTGTTTCTCTTTATTCTCACAACAGCCATGCCAGTAAGGTGTCACTGTTACCATTTTGCAAGTTGAGAAAACTCTGGCCCTGATTAACCAGTCTGAAATTATGTAGCAAACTAGGAAGCCAAACACCTGGTTCTGGGCCTTGTTTTTGCTGTCCCATTACTCTGTTCTCTCTTCCATGGAGCTGAATCCATGTAAAAGGCAGAGAAATCAAGACGAGGAGCCCTCTTACACCACACTGTCATCCAAGTAGTGCTCTTCACTTCAGAAGGAGACATAGGTTCCCAAGTGTGCTGTGTTTGTGTGCAACTTTTAGAAATATTGTCAGGACCAGCCAAATAGCGGATTAAAGAGCCTGCAAGCAGGCATAGGGGCCAGAGGTTCAATCCCTGGGCCTGCCATGCTGGCCCTGTCCCCCCAGGGTGGGCTGAGACTGGAATTGAGACTGGGTGTAGTGGCATGCCCCTATAATCCTAGCTCTTGAGAGGCTGTAAACAGGTGGATCACTGTGAATCCGATCTAGTAGTGAGGTCCTGTACACCCTATAGACCCTTCTGTAAAATACAGAAAAAAATAAAAATAAAAAAGTATTCTCTGTCATCAAGGTGGCAGTCACTTTACAGTCCCAGGTTGTCATGGAGAATGCAGTGTTTAATTTTGTTTTCTCTGTTTACATGTAGTCAGATCATTTCTGACTCATTGTAATGGTCAGAAAAGTCCTGATTAGCTATCTTCCTCAGTATCACCTCCAGTTTCCATGTATAATGTTGAAGTTTTTTCCTGCTGTTTAGCTATTTGGGATAGAATTGTGTTAAAATTAAGTTACTACAAAAAGCTAGTTAGAAATTCTTTGGTGGCTAAGTAGCCAAAAGGAACACAAACAGCCTTTGAGTGGCTGTGCCATTGGCTGGGAGTTTTATATACATTACCCAGTTTGCTTCTAATCGTTCTCCAAGCTTGAAGGTACTGAAGTGGTTTCCTTGCCTCAAAGTGAATAGTGATGAATCTCTTGCTTAAGAACCCTGCAGGTAATGCATAAGATAAGAGTTTGAACCTCAGACTTTTTAGTCTTTTGCTATTCATGGATACAGCAGTTAGATTGCTGCCCCAGTGATCGAGGTGGTAGGATCCACAGTGAAAGGAGGACTCATTGGTCCTAACACCCTAAAAGAGGTGCTTAAGTGTGTTCTCCTTCAGAAGAAGGATGCGGTCCGTCAGTGAATACCCAGTTGGCTGGGAAGCTGGCCTGCACAAAATGTGCTAGACATGGCCGGCGAGTTATGTCTTCACAGTAACATTTTACACAGAAGCAGGTCCCTTTTTCCACAGGGCTGCTTAACAGTGTTGCTGAGATTCAAGAGAAGGACAAAGCCAGGCACAGTAGTGCAAGGCTGTATCCCAGCACTCTGGCAGGCTGGGGCAGGAGGATGCAAGTTTGAGCCCAGCCTGGCCAACTTAGCAAATTAGCTGTAGCCAGTTTAAAATTTAAAATAATAATCTATTTTTTTAAGGTTCTGAGAATGTAGGCCAGTGCAGTGGCCCTGCATTTGATCTCAGTCACACACACACACACACACACAGAAGGAGGTGAAAAGCTAGGTCAGTGACTAGCTCACACTCAGTAGTGAAGCTTTAACATGACAGGTGGAAGCCACTTTACCACTAAAATTAACATGTTGTTTTGCTGAAGAAGTACATCTCTTGAGTGATCTAAACAGGTGTGACTAAAACTATACTGAGATCTTGTGTATGTACTAAGAGCATTTGTCCGGTGGCTAAGAAGTCTATATCTAAGCAGTGGCTTCCACACTAACTGGATTTTTTTTTTTCAATCTTGTATCCCCTTAACTATTTTAAAAAATCCAAGCAAGTAAGCTCAAAATCCAAAGGCCCTCCCACAGTGACACCAGGAAGCCTTTGCTCCCAAGACAGGTAAGACAGTACAGAGGACAGATTGCAACACCTGTGTTTCTCTGGCCTCTGGCAGTCAGTCTCTTTGACTTTTGCTTCAGTTAATTGTGCATCAAAAAGGTTACTATATGCTGCTAAGTTGTTTATGGAAGATGGATGGATTAATGTTTGCCAGGAAGTTAGCCATACTTAGCATTCTGTGTTTCCGAGAGCCTTTCTAAGCAAGTGTTTCTAGTCCTAGTGGGTCAGATGCAGAGGCTTCTGTTAATGCATTGTGTGTTTCCGAGGTAGGTGAACACATGCTAATGGTAATGGGGGCTTCTCAGGTGCTTTTAACATCAAGCCATCCAAGACTTGCTCAGCACCCTTTAGTCTTCAACCCACTGATCTATAACTTGCCCAAAGGAGTCAGCTGCACAGACAGTTGTACCTGTATGTCAGCCAGGTGGAGAGTGTCATATACAAAGTACAGGGGCCAAGCCTTCACTCAGATACACAAGTACTGTGCTTAGGAGTGTTCACATACAATACTACCACCAAACCACTCTTCTTACAGGGTTTGCCTTCCATTTACCTTGGTCTGGGTATGATGTAACTGAGCTCTTTCACCTGCTTGTGGGGCCAGGCACTTGTTGCAAAGATGGAAGAGAACTTTGCTTGTTTCGAAGAAACCACACCTTTTCCACCAAGGCTTAGGAAAATGGCACTGCATACATAGAATTATTTTGACAGTAGATTTAGAGTTCAAGAGTATACTGTGAGGCAGGTGACATAATGCTCTGCTCAGCATAGCCTCTTACTTCATAGTGATACTTGTTCCATCAAGTTGTTAGGTCATGATGCATATGGTCCTTACTGTGGTTCCACTTAAGGTTTTATGACTTTACAATGGTACAAAAGCAGTATGTGTTCAGTAGAAACTGAATTTCTAACTCTGGTGTTTTCCCACTATAGTAATACACAGTACTATACTCTCTTGTGCTCTTGGGTGGAAGCATTGAGCCATAGTTTCCCATTAGCCTCACAGCTGTGAGTGTAACCAATTTATACAGCACTCTGTAGTTGATGTGTTCCGTAAGTCATATGAGAGTCAACACTATTACAAAACAGACTTTGTACTAAACAACTTTGCCACAGTTGAAGTGATGTGTAGATATTCTGAGTATATCTAACAAAAAGTGGATGAAGTTGTGATGCACAATTGGTTAATGCTTCTTTTACTTACAGAAATTCCAAGTTTTGGTGAGTTTGTTGGACTGCAACCCCTCTGTAAGTGGAGGAGCATCTGTTACTGCTCACTTTTTAAGTGGCATTGCCGAGGGGAGTGTGTTCCCTGGCACTCAAGCCAGCCTGGTTCCCTGAAGACTTTTCTCTTTCAGCATGCTCTTCTGTTCTCGGGGCTGGTCATAATCTTGCCATCCAGGGCATTTTGATTTTTAGAAGAATGACACCTTCCCACTTTTGGCAAAAATACTTTGCATGATGTTTGAAGAGTATTGGAAACTGAGAAAAGTGCCGGAACACTAAAAATGTGCAAATGGAATCTTGTTTTGGATGAAATAGAGGAATCTTGTCACATATTTCCTGTTTTGGAAAATTACTTGGAGTTGGTGTGTATATAAAGTGTTGTGGGGCAAGTAAGTAAATTAGTTTCTCTTATCTCAACTTGACACTGGTAGATGGGCTTATGTAGCAAGTGATTGGTATGCAGACCTTCAGGACGGAATTGAGAACCAAAGACTACAGAATAAGAGGAGAAGTATGCAGATTAATAACTGGCCCATTGAAAGTTATTTTTTGCTGCTCCAGAGTCATAATGGAAGAACGTTTCATTTGATATTTTCAGACCTAGCTGTGCTGTGAAGACTGTTTTCATGGGTAACTAAGGCAGCCCCAAAGCAGATTTCTGATTTCCATACCAGCTGCAGCGTAAGGGGAGCCCAGCTTTCTTTTTTTAAGTTGTTTGAGACAGTGTCTTACTATGTAGCCCAGGCTGGCCTCAAACTCGGAGCAGCCAGTTTCAGTCTCCTTGAAGGGTAATTTGTTGACATGGAAACTGAAAATAAAGTTTGCTGTCAGAAAAAGAAAGTTTGATGATGTTTAAAGGATTTAAATGGCACTGAAGCTGTAATGATTTCAAGCCTGGGCTTTCATTTGAATTATTTGGGACCCCTACACATACACATACATACACACACACTTGGATTGACTGGCCTTAGTACAGAGCCCAGGCCCCTCCAATTGCAAACCGCTGGGCCAGATCCCATGTCACGGGGAAGGCTTTGCATTCGTTCTCGGCCCTGTGGCTTCAGCAGGGTCCTTCTGCAGCTCTGGCTTCCTTGGTTTAGCTAGGAGAGAACGCCAGCACGAGCATGTGGCGGCGAGTAGGGTGCTTACTGTCTCCACTGATGGGCAACGTAAGACTGCGCTTGGAAATCCTCCAGTCTATCCTGCATTTCAAAAGTGACTGAGCAGACACAGATGTGTAGTTTGCTTGAGGTCGCTTCAAGACTAGCAGAATTCTGGATGTCACTTCTGTTTCCTCCAGAGCCAGAGCAAAATAAAAGTGTAGGACAGCTTCTCCTAGTGACTGCTCTGAAAGCCCCACCTCATACACCTAACAGGAGTGCAGTAGAATAGAAGAAAGTCCTTGTCTTTGCCAGTTCCTTCTGCCACCAGTTCAGGGCACCTATCTGTGCTATCCCAGAGCAGGGTCCTTCAGCACAGCTATGTGTTAGAGCATGGAGGGGACTGGCAGCACCTTGGCCCCAGGGCTCTGTGCAGTGGGTGCGCCGTGCAGTCTGGCAAGTCTGGCCAAGTCCCTAGATACCATCAGAACAGTTTCATGCTGAGACTTGATTTTCAAAGAACGTAACTATTTGTCATTAGAACAGAATTGGAGAAGAGAACATTACAGAAGAAATGCAGCTTACAATCAAATATGAACTAATCAGTACTTTCTAGTGCTGCTTCTAGAGGGCATATTTTCGGTCACATCTGAATAAGCAGTTGTTCATTCTGACTAGATAGAGGGGCCTTTCTGCTACCCTAACCAGGCTTTCAGACCAGCTTTTGTATCCTTAGCCAGGTCCCTCTATTTGCACCAATCATCGAGCTGACTGCTTGCCTGCCTCTGTGTGCCTTTTGGGGCTTGGGAGAAGGACTTTAAACTTCTGAGGGCTTTCTTAAGCTCGGGAGCAATGTGATCATCACTGAAGGAGTTCTGTGAGAGTCTAGATAAGCGTCCTTAGGTAATTTTAATTATCATATGAAAAAGTTAAGGTCAAGAAGATGCAGATAGTGTTAGCAAGGCTTGTAGCCAGTCTTCACACTAGCTTGGCTTTAGTTTGGTTCTTGGCTCTCTGCAATCTAAAAAAGAAGTCTCTTTAAAGATTATGTAAACCTTAGCCACTGTGTACATGTAGCATATGCACCCTAGAGGACTGATGGATTCTAGAAAACATTTATCATGCTGGCCTTAGTCCAGTTCATTTGGTTTCCTTGCTGACATTGTGTCATTTCTCATAGACTGGTTCTAATAGCAGTTGTAATACCAGTCAGATCATGTCCTTCTCTGTCGTGTGCCAAGGAAAGGCCATATTTCTATGCCACAGTGTTATAGGTCAGTGATGGCGGCCAACTGCAGCACACGGACCATAGTTCACCACTACTAGAGAGCTCGTTTCTCACCTGTTCTCCCCATTTCCTTTGACCACGTCCACAGCCCTTCCTTTCCTGTTTCTCGCACCATCAGACTCATCCTCCACCGACACTTGGGCCCTCCCTGTACTTTAAACTCCCTTTTTCTACACACCCAAAGAGACTGCTTCTTCACTGTCTCTTGATCTCTGCTCAGGTACTAGTGACCTAAGTTGAGGCTTTTCCCAGCTCTTCTCAGCTGAGCAAGCACCCAGATCTTGGCACACTCTCATGAGTTTGCTGTCCTTACCCAACTTTACCGTTTTTACTTTCCAGGTATCTTTCCACCATTACACAGTGCTTCAGGGTACACAGCGTGAGTATAGGCACTGATACGTCTTCATTCACTACCCTGTACCCCCTAGAATAATGTCCTTGGAATAAAGCACCTAAAAGATGCTTAGTAGGCTGCTGGGGGGTTGCCTTTCCTATATTGTCCGTCTTACTGGCCTCTTCGTACTTGTGGCAGATTCACATGTGGAAGTAAGAGCTGGCACCCAAGCTAAACATCACTAGTAACAAGAAGCAATTTTGAATGCTTCCTGGGGTGACTCAGCACATTTGCACCCTGAATTAACAGTGCCCTGCATGGGACTTCCTGAGCTAAAGTGAAATTGTATTTGCACGGTCACTAGCATGAGCTCACCAGCACTGGCCAAAGACTGTCTGCATAGTTGCTGTGATAGCTTCCCTCCTGTGTTCATGGCTGTCTAAAAGGGTACACTATGGGGGGGGGGGGGTGAGTTGGAAAGTTTTAGTGTAGCTCAGTTGCTAGTTAGTATGTACATAAGATCATAGCTTGAGATTTAGCGAAGAGTTATTAAGGGCAGTAAAGTACAGCAGAAGCTTGGTAATGGCTAATTTTTATGCTCTTACATTAATCTATGGTTTTGTTTTTCTGTAGTGATCCCTGGACTACCAAAGAGTTGAAAGCAGTCACATTGTGGATCATGCACCTACCGTAGGTGTGTACAAAAAAAGGTTATTAAGCATAGACCAGGAATTGTCAGCGGCTTTTCCTCCTGTCATGTGTTCAAAGATGCTTCAGAAGGATTTATCATGTGAATCTTTCTGCATTTCAGCCAGCTGCTTTTAGAAATGCAAATAAAGAAGATGAAGGATATGGGAGAACAGTTGTATACAACACAAATGAATTGCGGACACAATTCCTTGACCATGTCTCCCAAGCAGCCTAATTCTAGTAGAGTAACTCGACCAGACAGGCAGGAAGGACAGACCGTCCTATACCAAGGATCAGAAGCAGAGGCTGCCTTGATGACCATCGCCACCTGTGTGAAGTGCAAAAGTGTTCACAAAATCCCTCTGCAGGATTTAAAGAAAGATACTGGGCAAGGCCAGAAGGAAGACAAATATGTCTGTCTCAAATGCAGCATTCATGTGTCTCCTCCTCGTTTTCATTTTGTGAACAGTAATCCCAATGCTACGCATGTTGGAAATAATACGGAAACCTTTTCAAGTCCTGTCAACAAATTTAAGGTAAGGAACTTTAAACCAGGCAAATACTATTGTGATAAATGTCGCTTTTCTACAAAAGATCCTCTGCAGTACAAAAAGCACACACTTCAACATGAAGAGATTAAGTTCATTTGTTCTCACTGCAGCTATATTTCATACACAAAAGGAGAGTTCCAGAGGCATTTGGTGAAGCACACAGGCATATTCCCTTATCAGTGCGAGTACTGCGACTATGGTGCTATTAGAAATGATTACATTGTGAAGCATCGGAAAAGGGTCCACGAGAGGGCCGGCGCAAAACGGCCACTCAAGACAGTTGGCAAGCTGGAGCCCAAAAGAATCAGTGTTTCAAGAGAAAATGTGGAGCTTTTAAAGGCTCCCAATCCAAGGACTACGTTTCAAAATAAGTTGTCTGATCAACTTTCAAGGTTTTCTCTCCAAGGAAATAAAGACAGGATGCACGGAGTCATGCTGTCACCTGAATCAAAGGAATGCCAAAAAGATGTAGTGTGCATTCCAAATAGAATGACCCTACCTGAGCCTAGTGAGGTCCGTCTGTTTGAGAACAAAAGTGTTGAGGTAGAAGTATTGTCCCCCGCAAAGGAACCTGTTCAGCCAGGCATGCCATTGACAGTGGTGGCCCCATCAGAGCTTGTAGTTCCTACAAACTGCTTAGCCCAGTTGATAGATGTGAAGGTTGTCAATGGCACACAGCAGCTTGTTCTGAAGTTGTTTCCACTGGAAGAAAATAATCACCTTGAAGCTGACAGGGGTAATGGAGGTAGTTCTGAGCAGACAACGAAAGCAAAGGGTTCAAATGAACAAGAAAAAATACTTGGTGTAGAAAAAGCAAAGGCACTAACAATTGAAGGGAATGTTGGGAAGCTTTTTGGCATTGATAGTCTTCAATCTTCAGTTCAGAAGCAGCTTAAAAATGTGAAATGGGTAAGGTCTTATGACTTTTTCATGTCAAACTCTAGTGTGCACAACTATAGAGAATCCTTTTTTCATTCTGATATGGTTGAGGATTTGCAGAGGAAAAACAGTTTTTATGCACATAGATTCACTCCACCTCCTCTTGCCTTAAAAGCCCACTCTTCACCATCTGTAGTAAAAAACAGTGTTTTCTGTGGTCTTGGGCCTGCATCAAACCCTTTTCCCTATAAAGCTACTGCTGCTTTCGCTGAAGATGGAAGAAATTTCCGCAGTGACTCTCAGCAGTCTTTTCCTCTTGCTGCATGGCCTGCAGCTATATCCTTTCCTGGAGAAAAGGGCGTATTACCTTTAAGTGAAGAAGACTTCAACCCTAGAAGTAACATTGGTATTCCTGTAAAAATGCTTTCCTCTAATAGAAAGCTGGAAGATAACCAGACAGAACAAAACAAGGTAGTTTCAAGTATGAGTCAGATTTCCTCTCCACATAAAAGTGAGTATTTACACATAAACATAACAGAAGAAAGGGCTAAGTCCCACCTACCTGGGGAAAAGCATGTAGAATTGCAGGATTCTGAAAGGACTAAGGACACTTTTGATGGCCCAGTCATCTCATCAGTATTTTCTCTGAGCTCTGGATCTGAAAATGTGCCAGAGGGTATTAAGTGGAATAGTTCAACATCCAAAATAAAGTCCATTGAGCTCTTACGCAGAAAGATAGCTCAGTTAATTGAGTCCTGTGGCAAACCTTCTTTGTCTGCAAATGGTGTACATCGTCGTTCGGGAGGGGAGGCAGGAAAGGGAACTTCAAAGGCAGCCTCTCAGTGTATTCAAGAAATTAATGTGTCACTTACTGGCCCTGTCCCTGGCCCTTCCATAGGTGCTCTCCAGAAACCTCACAACGAGGTTGCTGTGATTGGCAGAGGACAGCTTACACGGCAGGAGATCTATCCACAGTTCAGTAATGTCACTGATGGGCGAGCTGAAGTCAGAGGGAGCAGAAAGGCACCTGTGGCTACTCCGGTGCTAATCCCCAAGGGGGCTGTGTTAAGGGTTCTCAACTCCTCAGAGGATGCTCGCATCATAGAAGCCACCTGTGATGCGCCTGTCAGCATTCCTTGTAGTGAAGCCCGTTTACCAAAACCAGTCTCAGTCCGTCCTCTGAAACAGCCAGACTCAGACCTGCAGCCTTTGATAAGTGAAAGGGGCCCGATAGACATGTCCTGGAGTCTTGAGACCTCTCTCCGCCCCAAGCCAAGAAAAGAGGATGCTGTCTGCGGTACCACCTCTAAGAAAACTGGCCCCCTGCACGGGCAGTATGGGAGGCTGCTCTCCAGAGGTCTTCCTGGAAGCAGGAGTAAGACCAAGCAAGTGAACTCATCCAAAAGGAAGAGTAAGATTCAGGCTGAGGCCAGCCGCTGCCTCAAGGATCCTTCCATTTTTCAGGTTGCAAGACAGCTTCGACTCGTAGCAGTTAAACCCGACCAGTTGATTAAATGCCCCCGTCGAAACCAGCCCGTCATTGTGTTGAATCATCCCGATGTCGACTCGCCGGAAGTGACAAACGTTATGAAGGTCATCAACAAATACAAAGGCAATGTCCTGAAGGTGGTCCTGTCCGAGAGGACTAGGTGTCAGCTGGGCATTCGACGACATCACCTACGGCTCACGTACCAGAACACGGAGGAAGCTAGCCAGATGAAGAGGCAGATGATGTTGAAGATGAAACTGAAAAAGGTTCATAAAAACAACTACCAGGTCGTAGATGCCCTGCCCGATGAGTCGTCGCAGTGCATATTTAAGTGCTGGTTTTGTGGGCGACTGTATGAAGATCAGGAAGAGTGGATGAGTCATGGCCAGCGGCACTTGATTGAAGCAACTAGAGATTGGGATGTTCTTTCTTCCAAGGGCAAATAAGTACAGATTTGGCATATGATGCAAGTTGTTTTTCATTTGTTTGGGGTTTTGCCCTCCCAGATTAAGTAGGAGAAACCCAGACCATAGGAATGAAAATTGTTAAGTCTTTAGAACCCCTGTAGGAATGTTGAGAGCCCTTAGCCTGAGCTGGGGGCTGGACCTTAGGAGGTGTTAGAAGGCCCCGAAATTGTCCACACAAAGGGATGCAGTTCTCTAGAGAAAGGATGTGAAACTCAGCAGATTTTCAGTGGTTTTGGTGATCTTTGCTTAGTCCCCATGTTTCTGAGTAGATAGGAAGCTTTTACTATCCATTGAGAGGGACAAATTTAAAATGCTTCACGCACTCTCCTATAAATGCTACTGAATCAAGTCCACATTTTGGTGTGCACATACACTTTCGTTTTTGTTTTGACGATTCTGGAATATTTGTTACATAATAGAAATTAGATTTTTTTTTTTTTTTCTACAGCAGTATCTTAAACTTAGTTATTAAAAAATGGCCATCCTTTTTAATCACTCGTGTTCTGGATCGTGCATTTTCTATGTAGCACTGAATTTTCCTTTTCTTGGCTGTTTTAAGAACTAATTGCAAGGATTTGCCTGTTTTTACTAACACAAATGTAGTAACACGTTCATAAAGCATTTTGCTTTTGCATTCTTTTAAAAATTTTGACTTGTGACAGTTGGGTAGGGAATGTGCCTTTAAAAAAAAAAAGTTACATGGGGAAAATATCTAAAAGAAAATCTCTTTGCCTATAACTCTCCCACAGAATAAGTTAAATGGCCAGTTTAAATGGAAAGGAATAGGTTACCTGCAAAGCAGATAAAATCCTTGGGCAAACAGTTAAAGGTAGAGTTGTAAAGCAGGCTATAAAGAATCTAATCTTCATTTTCACCTATGGACTCATCCAGAAATGGGAGATGTGGCTGTCCTTCCCCTTGGCCTGTTTTTTTTCTGAACAGGATCTCCTGTGGAATAGGACAGCTTCCCCATCTCCTCTTGATTCTTTTCCTTCTGTGCCTTTGAGGTGTGGGAAAAACTGTCCCTCATGTTACTACAAAGGGGCAGGAACCCCCTACTGTTTGCAAAAGCATACCCCACCCCTGGTGTCCAATGCCGTTACCACCTGCTGTGATGTGGCTTGACCACTTCTAGTGCTCATCTTTCTTGGGAGGACTTCCACTCCCCTCCCACTCGTGGACAACAGGGCACCTCCCTATGTGTGTGTGCAAGCAGCTAGACAGTGGCAAACAGTTCACACCTGAGATTGAGTCGTCGTTGGGCCAGGCAGCTGGGCACTGAGCACCAAGCAGCAGGACAGCTCCAGGCCTGCCTGCCTTCCCTCCTGCCCGTGCTTCCTGGAGCTCCAGTTGGTGCAGTGACCAGAGGGGGTGCTATTACATCTGAGAGTGTCCCCAGTGATTTGTAGCTTGCTTAGTAATTAATGGAGGCTTCTCATTCTGTTTTGTTTTTTATGTGGGAAAGTCTTCGCTTACCCTCTGGGGTGGGATTATATTCCTTTGAACTGTGTTGTCACAAATACTCGACATTTCTTCAAAATAAGATGGTTAAGTTGATTGATTTTATTAATATTTACATTTTTATATATGTGTATGTACACATATAAGTATTTTATACAACATGAAAATTGCAATAGCTAATTTTCTGGTTTCCTATTTTATAATGTTATGTGGGCTGGAAAATGTACATTTTTATATTCCAGAAATTATTTATTTTGGAAGCACATTTTTATAATGGTTTGATCTCATTTTTAGATAATGAAAGCACAGCAAGTGATGGGGTCTCATTTATATGAACAAATAGGAGTAGAAGCCCCTGTGGGTCATTTTATTACAGCATCCAATCCTTGTTCGTTTTTATTTGGTGCTTTGTGGCTCGTACATGTTATTGTACCACTTTGTTACGTGATGAAGAGCATCTTGAGGTTTTATCCATGTTACTGACTCGCACCGTCCTGCATGATGAGAGAGTAGGATGTGGAGAGGAGGAGAAGCAAAGCCTGTGATTTTTAGTTTATTCTCCTGGACCTCACTACTTAGCAGCTTTATCCTGAATGGCTGGGCTGAGAGCTGGCCAGGTCCGAGTACTTGGCATCAGCTTGAAATATTTACACTTGGCAGTATCAACTGTTCTTCAAGTATTACCTAAAATACATCTTGAGTACTTATGTGGAACTGAATTGCTGAATTTTGTGAGTAGAGTATGTAGTAAACCTCTTGGGGATTTTCAGGACTAGTACTTTTTAAAGACTTAAGTATTTTGAGAGAAAAGTGGGAAAGCAAAAGAAGCTGTCTTCCCTAAAGAGCTTCAGAAAATAGCTTGGGAGCATGTAGGTAACAGCATCAAGTAAACACATGCCTACCAAAATCGCAGAGTAGGGACAAAACGGTCAAGTACTTGTGTACTCTGACTATAATTCTGAAGGATCTCTGGTCTCTACATGTTAATAGAACTAATAAAATTTTAAAGTTATTTTTTAAAGTAGGTTTTCTTTTGGGGGCCAGAAATGAGACAACCTTTCATCTATAATAAGATAAGTAATTTTTTTTAAAACCTACCAGCTAGCCAGGTGTGGTAGTGTGGCAGGGTAGTACACGCCTGTAATGAGGTTGAGGTAGGAGGATGGGTGCGAGTTCAAGACCAGCCTGGGCTACAAAAGTGAGCTCAAGGCCAGCCTGAACTGCATAGCGAGACCTGGTCTCAAAAAGACAAAAAAACTACTAAGTGTACTCAATAGGTTATATTTATTCAAATTTTTACCCCTCCCATTGTATGAGCCTCTCGGATGGGCAGGGGCTGTCCGGTGAACTAAACTGAAACAATGTATTAACCCTCCAGAGCTCCAGGCCTCCCTCTTCAGGACTTTTTCTTACAAGCCATCCCAGAAAATGAAGGTATAATGCTGCTCTGCCTTTGGAAAAACTTTAGAATCTGTGAATGTCTGTATGAGCAGAAAATAAAACTTTGTATAACACGGTAACCCTTGTTATGATCTTGTGTTGATAGTCTGCTGCTCTGGTTTTGAAACACATTTGTATATAGATATAGAAGTTGGAGGAAATTTTGTTAAATAAAGTAACTGTTAAGATTTTTTCTGCCCTTTCATTTCAGTTCAGCAAAGTGGATATTTATCACACAACCTAGCTCTTGTGACACATTTCTGAAGCACATGGAGCCATCCCTCTACATGACTTGGGTGTATGGAAGTTTCCTAAGCATACTGAGTTATAGGCATTTCTGACTGGTTGTGTATAATAATTGATGAAATCTGGGTTTTTCTTTCACTTGAAATCTCAAGAGGTGCTGCTTTGGACAAGACGAGATTTCCCTACAATATCCAGTGACCTCAGCAGAGAATGTATGTGCATTCTTCACGTACCATTTGTGGCTAGCCATGGGAGGACAGCTCTGAAGCAGCCTGACCCCCTGGACCGTGAGAATATGGTTGCAGAATTGACATCACCCTTTGTATTTAATTCCACATCTCTGTGGTAGAAAGGAGTATGAGGGTACTGGAAGAATGCTGTGCAATAGTTTCATCTCACCTCAAGATCCCAGAGAGGGGGAAAAGAAAAAGAGTAATGGAGATGATTGGACTTGAGCTAAATGTTGGCAGAGCCTGAGGAAAAGATGCGAATTGCCTAAGTGCGGTGCTTGATAGTGTGCGTTGAGATGAGTCCTCCTTGAGTCCTGCAGGACTCCCCTATGAAGCTGCCATCTTTGCCAGTGGTGATTTAGAGTAGAAACTTAATAAGGCAGTGGAGGCCTCAAGAGAACTATTTTAGGCATGGACTAGGGGAGGCTGAGAGCAGTGGACAGGGAACAGGCAGAAATGGACAAAAGCCACAGGGCAAGGAAGTGAGTGACTCTGTTACTAGGAAAGTCTGCTTTGTAATATGTAGGATCTGTGCTCTTTAAAGCCCCAGCACCCCCACCAGACAGGAGGAGGTGCCATGTGCAAGAACATAGACCAGCGATGCACAACCAATGGGCCACTTCGAAAAGCGGAAGAGCAAGAGAGGTGCGGTGTGATTCATTCAGCCCTATACACGTAGCGTTTTCCATCAGTATAAAACTTAGAAAGATGCACATATTCTCGTTTACAATTTTAAAAGTGTGCATTACATGTTTCAGTTTTGATGTTAAATTTCCAACTAAAAGTCCTATCATTAATGAAAAGATAACACTTCTTTGAGCAAAATTTAAAAATTCTATACAAAAGATTAATAGAATATAAGAATACAGAAGTACCTATAACACTTGCAGATCTTAAATGTACCTAAAAGTTAGTTCCTATGGCACTCTAGGAACATGTCAAGTGTCCTTGGGTCTAGTGGCTTCCATACTGAATGATCCAAGAGGAAGGCAGACTTGTGAGGAGCACTGAATCTTCACTAGGACGTCGCTTAGTTTGGCTAGGCTAGGTTTCACCGACTGATGCTTTTGGAATTCCAGTTCCATGCCAATTGAGTATTAATGTGCTGGAAGTTCTGCTTATATCTTAGAAAATATTTTCTACTTAGTGATTTTTCAGGTTTGTCATTCATTTTTCTGGTCCTAGTTGGTCAGAAAGTGGTTCTTATTCAAACATAGTGCATGTGTATTTGGAGTGACTGGAGATTCAGTTCCCTACAGTCTGTCCGGGACCCAGACTCTCGGCTCCCCCCCTCTGGCTGCAGCCCGGACTGTTGGTGTCTCCATCACTGAGACAGAAGCGGAACAGGAGATGAAAATAACACAATGCTCACCCACCGTCACAGCCTCCCACAAGTGGGCTCTGCAGCAGCATCACAGCTGTGCACGGAAGCAGTGCCCTGCTCAGCAGCGCCGTGTCTAGTGGGCGAGCCATAAGTAGTGCACGTATCAAGTATAAAAAGGCAGCTGTCCGCAGAGAGTAACTCACCAGTCTGGCAGCTGTGACGTGTTAACTGGCGAGAATCGGGGAGGCACAGTAATGGAGGCTGCAGCCTAACAGCTGGCAGTGCCCGGCTTAAAGTGCTCAGCCTACTTCCCATGCATTACTACACCTTTGCGAGCGCTTACTGCACGTTTCCTGTGGATGACCTGTAGATTGGTGTCTTCTGCTGCTAAAATACTCATTTTCAACTTTTCAAGAGAAAATCTTCCTCACTTTGTGCTTTTTCTATTGGAGAAATCTAATTTGAAGTAAAAATAGCATTTTGTGTTCAGTTTGGTAACAAAACAGACTTCCTCAACACATAACAGCATATAAGCTATCACACTTAAGCTTAGAGAAATCATTTTCAAATGGGTCTGGATCTAGATTGTTTTTTCATTTGAAGAAGTACCTAACCCAGATTAAACTGATAGGCTCACAAGTCCTCTCCTTGCGCACATTTTATGCCTGTGTCCGACACCCTTCGCGGGGCATGCAGGCTTCTCCCGTGTACAGTGTGGCTTCCCTTCTGGCGCCCTTATGGGCAAGGCTCTTGTGTGGCTGCGTGACAGTGCTGGGAAGCTCTTCCGAGGCGGTTCTGCACAGAGGCTTCCTGTCGACAGGTGTGCACAGACTTCCAGCAGAAGATGGCGCACCCCTGGAACGCTATTCTGCTCTTGTTCGTAGCTCATCCTTATACGTTTGAAAATCTGCTGCGCAGACCATATGGAGACTTTCATCTGAAGAACGTCAGCATTTTAAATGCCTCTCGGGAAGATGGGCATAAGTGGCCACCCCCATTTAGCTTGATAATTTGCTTTAAGAAGTAATAAAATTGAAGCGGACCAATAATATTTTATAATTCATTCCCTTCATTTTCAGGAAAACCCATCATTTGCAACCATAATAAAAGCCACAAAGAGGGGAAAAGTCATGTCCCTTGCAATGAGTAGCTTCAGTGAAATTGCCAAGTACACGCTCAGTGCTTTCAAGTGACTTCCTGGGCACCAGCATGGAAACAGCTCAGCTGAGATGCTCCCCACTCCACCTCCAGTTTAGAGGAAGTCCTACCTGGAACAGTGAAGGTAGTGATAAAAACGGGCGTCTTGGGTTTTCTCTGCAGACCAAAGACTGACAGTGTTGGAGGAGAGAAACGAGTTAACTTTCTCCATTTTCAAGAGAGTCCTTTGTGCTGTAGATCGTTGAAAGGTATTGCATTTAATATCATTCTCTTCCGTCAGAAATTGCTTGGATTTTTCATAGCTACACTTGCTAAGTTTATAAGACTCTTGAGGTACTTTTTTCTCCTTTCAGTCCCTAATACTGTGGGTTACTTAAATTGATTTTCTCATGGCAGGGCCTCTTTTATCCCCAAAACAAAGCCTATTTTTGTGAAGATCTATTTATATGTGTACATTGCTGAGTATACAGATTTACTCATAGCATTTTTATACAAGTGATATTGGCCTGTCATTTCCTAAGTACTGCCCTTTTTACTATTTTATCACTAAGATTATACTACCCCTATAGAATCAGATGGGCCACTGTCACTGACCTTCTGTCTCAGGCCAACTGTTTGAGAGAGGTGCCATCAGGTCCTTGCCACAGTAAGCTACTTACCCCCAATGACACATCCTGGCAGAGGTCCCAGCAGCAAAGGAGAAACATGGGGCACAGGGAGTTGGAGTCAGAAAGCCTCAAGCGCTAATTTGATTTCTGTAGTGCTTACATGGCTTCTTTCTTTCTTTTTTTCTTTCTTTCTGTTTTTGTTTTCCTTAAGCTGATTTTACTACTCTGTTCTGTTTGACTGGTGGTGGGGGGGTAATATAAGCAGTAGTTACATTCATTTGACGTATAAATGAGAATCAGGTAATGTACCTTTTATCATTTTATGGGACCCGTAAATCCAAATGCCGCTGCCCTGGGCAGCCCAGATTGCTGTCACAGAATGAACTGCTGTTCCTAATCAACTACCAAAGCCCCAGCGTCCTCAGGTTGTGAGGCTGCAAAGCCTAGGATCTCAGTGTCAGCAGATTGGACATCCACGAGTGCCTGCTCACTGGATCACGGTGTTTGCTTGTGCTGGCCCCTTAGTTAATTTCCTGGACACAGCACCCACAGCAGTTTCAAAGAGAAAGGGTTGATGTTGGCTCACACCTTCAGCGTATGGCTGGCCAGATCCAGGACACATGTGGCCTGTCAGGTAGGAGGGTCTGTCAGGGAAAACGTGCTCCCAGCACAGCAGCCAGAAAGCAGAGAGCAGGGGAAAAGCTGAGACAGGAGAGGAGCCCTCCAGGTGCCCCGCCCCAGCTTGGTCCCGCCTGCTGTCCGCCAACCATCTGTGGAGCCCTTATAATCCAGCCGCGTTATCAAAGCCCCACCTCTGAACACATGAGGCTGGGGGCAGTTCTAGATCTGAACTATAACAGAGGGACAGACAAGCTAGCTCGCTGGGGCCTCTTTCATAATGGCAGGTACTAATCTCCTTCGTTGGTGAGAGCTCCGCCCCGATAACTTAAATGTCCCCGTGTCTCCACCTCTTAATACCAGCACACTGAGGCTGAGGTTTCAACCTACAGAGGCAAGGTCATTCAGACCATGGTAACCACTGCATGCAGAAACTATACCCCCTGTCCACTGAAAGAGTCAACTGAGGTTGAAAGGTTATTGTTTGAATAGGTGTGCACAAAAACTGCTCTGAAAATAATGCTGCATTCTGCTTGGGAATCCAGCCCATCATGCTACTCAGAGCACTAGTCAGCTCATTGTAACCATGCTTTCAGGGTGGTGCAGAGACAAGAAGGCTGGACGAGGGGCACCGGCTTTTTATTACCTCAGCCAAGACCTGACACGTATCACGTTCATTTTGCCTGGAATGAGTTCTCCAGCTCCAGCTAACTTCCGCAGTGGTTAGGAGATACAGGGGAGCATGTGCAAGGTGAGGCGGAGAACTCGCCACATCAACCAGGTAGCCAAGGGCCAGCAGTTCATCCACTGTGTGCCTCAGTGCATGAGGAATTTGCCCCAGGTTTGCAGACCAAAACCACCAAATTGTATATACTGTAGGATTATTCTGAGAATTCAGACACTCAACCTGGTGTGTCAAATGGTGTTAAACTCAATGAGTACTTACTTACTAATATATTGACATCTTTTGGGGGCAAGCACAGGGGGTCTTGATATATAGCAGTGACCACGGTGCCTTCTCACGCTGTCTAGAATTTATGACACCGAGGCGGTCCTTGCACTGGCAGCACAGGCATCACCTCATATCTCGTGAGGACTACCGCCATTCCACCCCATCCTGCCATAGAGCATAGCCTGCAGCTCTGTCAATGACTGATGTGCAGATGAGAGCTTGAAAAACATTGGACCAAATAAATACTCCTGAATTTTTCCCTTCCTCCAGGAAATCCTCTCCTTTGCTTCCAGACACCTGCTCCTGCTGCCTCACCAACCTCCTCATCTCTAGGTGAGGGATTCCTGGCCTGGCTATTGCTCTGGGGAAGCAGGAGGGGAAACGCTCACAATCCAGTGGGCAAGGCCCATATTGTATGTAGGTTATTGGAGAAAGCAGCGGATGGTTACCACCGAGAGTAAGGAAGGAAAACGTGGACAAGAGACGCAGGGCTCATGGGAAGGGCGAGCAGGGAGGAGAAGGGCAAGCATCTGAAGGGACGCCCTCCACCAACTAGCTGGACACTGAGTGCGAGAGAACCAGGGCCGAAAGGAAGTAGGCCAAGATGCCCTTGCTTCCTGCTGTGTTCAGCATTTATTCAATGCTGGTTTCCTGAAAGCCAGAGAGCTACCTACTGTGGCTGTCTTTGCAGTACTGGTTTGCAGCATAGCTGTGAGTGGGGACAGACTTCTCAGATTCCTGTACAGTAGGCCTAGACTGAAATGCCCCGTGAAGTTGGAGAAGCAACCTCTTTTCTGGGTACATAAGTCACTTAGGAGGACAGGAAGGGGTGTGGAAGAGCCAGGTTGTGTTAGGTGCACAGACCAACTCCCCGGAATCAATGTCATCATTATGTGCTGGAAACATGACCTAATAAGAGCTAGGATAAAGAGACCAGGGCAGGAAAGAGACCATGGTAATGGAGAAACGAAAATTTAAGGGCCAGCCAAATAGCTCAGCAGATTGTGCTTGCAAGCAGATGCAGGGCTGGATCCCCAGGCCTGCTGTGACAGCCTGACCCCTGGGATGGGTGCCAAGACAGCAGCTGAGACTGGGTGTGGTGCCACACATCTGTAATCCCAGCTCTTGGGAGGCTGTAAATAGGTGGAGCACTATGAGTCTGAGTGAGACCCTGAGCACCCGATAGACCCTTCCCTAAAATATACACAAAATAAGAAAGAGAATGCAAGCAGAGTAAGAATGATGAAGAAGTCATGGCATAGAGGTCACTAGAAACCAAAAGTTGACAATCTTTAAAGCTTCTGAGTCCTTGTGACATGTGACTTCATTTTTTATGACTTGGCTTAAGAGCAACTACTCAGGTGAAATTGATTAAACCAAAGCCCAAATGGGAAAGGGAGTTGCATGGACCAGCATGCATACAGAACAGGGGCTTTTCCTGTAAGCGGTCAAGTTGAGGACTTCCTAGCTTCCTCCAGGTGATAAAGAGCTACTTGGAGTATCAACCCTGAATGTTCATATGCATTTGTTTGATCTTTTGTGTTGAGGTCCAGCCCACAGCTAGAGTGTCTGTCTCTTTCTCTTTATTTTTTATTACTTTTAATAAGAAATAGCTATGAGACAGTTCCAAACACATTAGTATTATATCCCCAATAATTAATACAATGCATATTGTAGTCCTTGTACTAGTTAATCAGAGTACAGGATGTAGACATGACTTTTCTAATCATTATTGGTCCAAAAATTTCTCACTGAACTAAGAGAAAGTAGTTGTATATATAGTCCAAAATTCCATAATCATAGTGAGTTATTGGCAGAATTGGCAATGTCAGAAGCTGTTGATTTAAGCCTTCTACAGCTCGGCTTTCTACTACTCTGGCTTTACTTTCTATGCCTTGTGGTTAAACTTTTTTGCTGGGTGGTTAAGGGCAAGTTAAAACAAGACTTGTGTAATAGAACATGTAACTTTTGTATCTCCCAAGGTCAGTCAAATCCCCTCAGGATTTATCTTGAAACCATGCACGGTGCTTGATAGCGTTGTTGTCAGTGTCAGCCATCTCTCAGTTGCAAGGTGCCTTCCCTACTGGCACCTCTGAGGGCCTGGCCCTGTCTGACTGCCTGTAATGTTTCTGTCTAACTCAGTGCCTATAACATTGAGATCCCTTGATCTCTGACTTCCATTTGGATTTGGAAATCAAAAGGCAGCAGAAGAAAGAGGTTAGGGTGTCTGTTCCTCCAGCTTCCTCATTGCCAAGTATTTTTTTAGAAGTGACTAATGCCAGAGGCAGAGCCAGGTTGGTGCAGATGCTAACACAAATTTTAGACCCTCAAGAAAAATAACACAAGTTTATAAATACAGCAATATATATGAAAATGAAGATTTATTTAGAATGAAAAGAGAAATATCAACTTCAAAAATAAGTGTTAGTAATAAAATGAACTTCAAAAAAGTATGCACAACCCAGTGACACCTTTCAAGTACATTTTATCCACTTCCCCTTCATTAACTTATGAAAAGTTTAGCCAACTTTGTAATATTTCAGAACTTTGTGTGTGTGTGTGGTACTGAGGATTGAACTCAGGACATTGCACTTGCCAGGCAGGCACTTATTCTACTAAGCTATCTCCCCGGCTCCTGTAATATTTTCAATAGAGAAATAGAAAAATAAGGTAGCATTTTTAGTTACTAGATCACTGTAATCAGTTTCATCATGAATACACCAATATTTTATGGAAACCTGTGAAACACAACTTATTTCTGATAAGGGACTGCATTGAGGGGAGCGTAGGGCAAGGCTCAAGGCAAAGCAAACCTTCTGCTTATAATCTTGCCATCTGTTCGCTGGGAGAGTTTTCCAGACAAGCTCCTGGCCTCATGAATACGCGCTTGCTTCTTTCTCCTTCACTCTGGGGCACTTCTCCCGCACGCGCCTGGAGGCCCCATGGATCACCCTAGAACAGCAGTGCAGTCTGCTGTCCTGCACCTTGGTCTCACACCCCTGCAGTGAGCTCCTCCAGAATGTGACGAGAGGACCCTGAGGCTGGACCTACAGAGCAAGGCCCACAACACCTATCTCTGGACATGGCAAAGTTAGCAAGACCCATTCAGAGAACTCCCATGTGACACATGCCACAAACCAGACTTCTGCTTCACTCGGCCCAGAGCACCTCAGTGCTGCCTGCAGGTGGGAAGTATGGCAGAGGACCAGTCAGAGGGGAAAGCCAGAGAGAGCGCTTACCCAACTGTGTCCAAAATACAGCGTGCTGGAAAACCCTACAAAAACATGACCACGTGGACACACTGCCAGAAGAGTGCTCTAGGACCACAGACAGACTTAGGGACGCCAGTGTCTGTGCCTGAAGGTCCTTGGCGAGCTCTCTCCAGAACTGCAATTCTAAGCTCTGGCCAACACCTCTCCCATGACACTGTCACTCAGATCTCCTTGGTCACACTCTGAAATGTGCCCTGTGATTTTCGTCTCATGGGTCAGCATGGATGTGTACCCCAGTATCCTTATGGCTATGCTCTTATCCTTGGTCAACAAGGATAACCAGAGAGAAACATTTATTAGGCTCCTAGCATTTCCCCAGCGCTGTGCCAAGATTTACTGGATATTTACACCAAACCAAGAAGGTACTGTGGAGCCGGATCTGGTGGTGCATGCCTGCAGTCCCAGCACTTGGGAGGCTGAGGCAGGAGGATCGGTGCAAGTTTGAGACCAGCCTGGGATACAAAAGTGAGCTCAAGGCCAGCCTGAACTGCATAGTGAGTCTCAGTCTCAAAAAGACAAAAAAAAAAAAAAAAAATGCTGTGAGTTCTATCAGAATTTCAAGGGTTTGTGGGTTAGCTCAGTGGTTTAAGCACCTGAGCAGGCAATCCCAGTCAGGCACAGGGGACCACGGTTTGATTCCCAGACCCGCCCTTAAAGCAGCCTGAGCCAGCCAAAAATAAAAAAATAAAAAAAACTTCTCAATTTTAGGGCTGGCCAAGTAGCTCAGGGGCTTGAGTTCAATTCCCTGGCCTACTGTGGTGGCCCTGCCACTGCCCCCAGAGACCACAGTTGAGACTGGGCATGGCGGTGTCCCTATAATCCCAGCTCTTGGGAAACTGTAAACAGGTGGATCACTACAAGTCTGATCTAGTAGTGAGACCCTCAACACCCTATAGAACCTTCTTTAAAATATTTTTTTTAAAAAAAGGGATTCCAGCCTGCGATTTGATGCTTTAGACAGTTAAGAACCTGCTTTTTTTTTTTTTTTAACATCAGTAAGGGGTGATCTTTTATATATTTTCTATACATATCCATATATATTCACCTGTAAGTTTGGTTGTTTTCAAGTGAGAGTGAATATGCAAAGTGTTTATCTTAGTTATTAAGTTCCTTAGGCACACTATACATTGTGGATCCCTTTCTTCTGTGGCCCTATAATCTCCTTGAACAGAAAATTTGGGACACCACTGAGTTATAGGATGTTACAGTACGGGTTCTCATATCCTGAGTTCATTTATTTCCTTTGACTTACTTCTTGCACTGGGTTTCCTTGTAGCTGTGGTCTAAATGGCTGTCTGACCTTTTCCCATTCCTGCCCTCCAGGGCTATCCCTGTAATAAAAAGGGCTGGATAAGGTTGTTTGTGGGCTGCTTGACACAGCTCAGTTCTTCTGAGAGTCTACATTTAAACTTCACAATTCCATTTGATTCGCTGTGCAGACGCACTTGCCTCGCGTGATGGGTTGCCATGTCACTCCTCCTGGTAGCATGTTTTTAACTCTGCTGGTGTTTAAATTCGCAGTGACAAATGAAGCCAGAGAAGGCTGCGTAGTTTGCGCTTGCTAGAGCGCTGAGAGCGATGCTTCATAAAGCCGTCGTTTGCATTAATGCCTCCCACGTTTCATCAGCCATTACAACTCTCTAAACTGGAATGTCCTTTTGCCTTGACTTTTCTCCATTCTCCAGTTCTAGCTTTGTATGGCAAATCCGTGGCTGTGTGAGGACTGAGAACTGAGTAGCAACCTGGTCACTTGGCAGCCAAGATGGCTTGAAGTTGGTTAGGGAAAAAGTGGTCAAGTACATCTGCCCTCTGCAAGAGGGGCAATGGCCACTCCAGAATTGGATGACAGTGTGGGAATTCATTTAGTCACTGGACAAATATTCTTTGCCATCTGTTTCGGCTCTGAGGACTCCTTTATTGTCACTTGCTCATTTTGGGTTTTTGAGAGCTCTCAGGGTAGATGCTGTTCCGTGTACTGTGAGGTTTTACAGGAGTTGCAGTGGGAAGGCTGGCGACCCCAAGTACTCACCAAAGGGTGCAGAGAAAAAACCCACCCTCTGCTTCCGACCTCTGGTTGAAGTCAGTATAGAGAGCTGACAGAAATATAGAGGCAGATTGGACTAGGAATGGAAGGGAACTTTTGAGAGGATTGAAAATATTGAAACAACTCCTAACAAAAGCTAGAGCATTCAAGGCAGAAAAAAGAACCTGTCTCAATCACTCTTCTCTCGTTGCTGGGACAAATACCTGACACCTAAAATGAAGGAAGGAAAGGTTTATTTAGCTCACAGCCACTGGGGGTTTCACTCAATACTCGGTGGGCTCCAAGGCAGAGTGGGGCACAGCAGAGAGCAGCCTTTCATGGCAGTGGCAAAGAACAGAGAGGAAAACGGAGAAGTAGCAGCAACAATGGCAACAGAGACCAAGTCTGTGTCTCCATCTCTCTTCCGTTACATTCAGGCTATCCACCCCAGGCTGGTGTAGCACTCAAGCCCATAATCCCAGCCCTGGGTCATGAATTAATCACAAACTATAGAGCTGGGCTTCAGTGACTGCATGAGGCTTTGAGGGGAAAAACACACAGAAACCATAAGTGTTAAGAGAACACTGAATATTCTTTTTGGCTGGTGTAAGGAAGATTTATTCTCTCAACAAGAATGTTCTACTGATCAACATCATGTGAAAGCATATTTCTGTTAAGCCCTTCATATAAGATCATTTGAGAAAAGAATGCCTGATACAACGAAGACACTGATACTGAAGTATACTTCAGTTCAGCTCACTCAGCTGCCAGGAAATAATTAAAACTTTGTCCAGAATGATGTAGCTCTTTTTGTTGCTTCCATTACAACGTGGCTAGAGAGATGCTAACATTTCATGCAAGAGCCCTTTTTCCTTCAGATCTAACTCACAAAAAAATGGCTTTTCTTCTTTTTCTTCTCCGTGAATATCTAAATTAGCAGTTAGCCTCTGCTGGAGCAAAGAATTGTCCTGAATCTGGACCTATCGTGGTCTTAAAACCGAGTAGGTTCGCTTGTGGTTTCACTGAGGCAAGGATTTAAATTCAGTGGCCTTTTACCAATGTGTTGTGAGCAGCCTACCGTCGAGACGGTCTCAACCCTGGCTGGCTATGCTCAGCACCCACTTAGCTGGGTCCACTCCTGCAGCTCCAAATATCCTTCCCGGTCCTCAAGCTTCAGAGCCATGCAAGAGGCTACTCCCAGAAGCTCTGTGATTTGGGAGGCCTCAAGCATCATGCAACACATATACATGTACTTAACATACAGCATACATCCATGTACTTAAAGAACTCATGGAAACTTCAGCCACTGGAATCTGATGCTTCAATATGGGTGAATGTAACTCATACCTCTGAACACGCATTCTCAGAAATGCACCATTCTGCCCCAGGAAAGCCCTTCTGCACCTCTCCTGCTTGACTGGCTGAGAAAGAACATAACTGGGTACGAGCACCATGAGGGTGCCAAGGCTGGGCTGCTTGGAGGCTACGCAGGGGCTGCAGGACATGCTCGGAACAGGAAGGAGAACAACTTTTCCAGCCCTTCTGTTCAGAATGCATGAAAGGAACATATTCTTCCTTTAAAAAAAAGAAAGTGCCCATTAGCATGGAGCATTCCTTTCGCTGCTTCACACTGTGCCCGTAGCAGCAGAGGCACTCAGAGATACCAGTGCATTTATATGATGATATTTAGCAGCTGAGGAACGTGTCCCAACATTAGGCAATTCCCCTTTCTCCCATGTCTTTTTAAATGTGGATCTAGAAATGCATATGGAGCCTAGAATCAATTTTCTGCTCTACCAACTAGATGGACATTGAATGCTACTTACAATTAGTGTTACACTTTTATTAAAAAATAGGGCCAGTGACGTAGCTCAGAAAACTAAGCACCTGCTTTGGCAAGCCCAGGGACGAGGGTTCAATCCCCAGTCCCACAGGCCAGGCCAGCCCTGCCCCTGGGGTGCACTGAGCTTCAGCTGAGTCTGGGCATGGTGGGGCGTGCATGTAATCCCAGTGCTGGGGAGGCTGAGACCAGGAGGATCACTGCGAGTCTGAGCTGTGTAGTGAGACCCTGTACCAAATACATAAAGGAAAAAAATTAATGCGACCCATTTATAGTTTAAATGTTTCTGCATTTCAATAACTAAAAATTAAAGATTTTATTCATATTTATTCATTTTATATTCATGACTATTTTTCATTTCTATTAATTTTAACTAATATTTTAACTTTATTTGAAAACAAGCCCATTTAATTTTTTTTTTACATTTCCTTCAGTGTGTGAGATCCTTTCTGTCCATAAAACACATCTATGTGAAAATCACTGTCATAAAACATAACCAGTATTCAGCTAAGATGAAAGCAAGAAAAATCGGTTGTGTGGAACACTGTGCCATGTGCACATTTATCTTATTAATCATCTGGACACTGTCACCCAATTAACAGAAAATTGGATGCATATAACAAATCTGATGTTTTGCCAGCACTCACTCATAGAAAGCCACATATGTTGAAATTAAAACACACACACACATACACACACACACACACACACACACACACACACACACACCTTGTTGTTTTGAAGGCAAACCTGTCAAGGTTTCAGAATAGAACCTATCCATCAAGCGAATTACTGAGTCAGTAACTCTCAGCCACTTCGCACGTGCATCTGGGCTTGCTTCCAGCCTTTGTAAGTAGCTCACAGAGGCTGGGCCAGCTCTGTTGCCCCTCACCTGACCCAGGCTTCGGTGGGCAGCAATGGAGGCCGCAACCTGAGCCCAGTCCACTCAGCTGCCAACTTCTTCGCCAGTGATGAGTTTGCTTGAACTATAACTTGGCTTTGAAGGTTCAATCTTCTATTTTATGGCACTCTTTCTGGATGGCAAAACAAAATAACAATTGGATACTTGAGAGACTTAAGGTAATTTTCCCACCAGGCTTCTGCTCACCGCGGTCGTGCACACGCCTGTAAGCATCCGCATTCACTTTCCACTGGAGAACACAAGGAAATCGATCAGAGCTTGGGAAGGTGAAAGTACAGATCAAGGTGCCAGCAGGACTATGCTGCCTCCAAAGGCTTCAGGAAAGAACATTCCCTGTCCTGTTTTGGTTGCGGATCTTTGGATGTTTGGGGCCGGACAGAAATCTTCCTGATCTTCCACATCCTTCTCTCACAGATGTCTGCATCATACATCACCTTTGTTTCTTCTTACAAGAAGCCCAGTCATATTGGAATGAAAGTCACTCTAACTCCCTCTGGATGCTGCTTAAATCAATTCTATCTGCAGAGACAATCTCCAAATAAGGTCACAAAGCTGGGCGTGGTGGTGCACGCCTGTAATCCCAGCACTTGGGAGGCTGAGGCAGGAAGATCGGTGCGAGTTTGAGACCAGCCTGGGCTACAAAAGTGAGCTCAAGGCCAGCCTGAACTGCACAGTGAGACCCTGTCTCAAAAAGACAAAAAAAAAAAAAAAAAAAAAAAAAAAAAAAAAAAAAAAAAAAAAAAAAAAAAAAACCAAAAAAAAAAAACAAATAAGGTCACAGTCATAGGATGTAGCACTTATTGCTTGAGCCTAGCTTTGTTGAGGGGAATCCCCTCAATCCACAACAGTATATATGTGTATAATTTATCTGGCATCTATATTTTAGACAATTAGTCTACAATACGGCCTTCAAGACACTCAGACAGAACAGTATTCAGCCTCTTGCCTCAGTTTAGCAATGTCCATCACCCACCCTACTGGCCAGATTGTTTTATTAAGCTATTGCAAACTACATGTGAGTTACATCCTAATTTTAGTGTTGTTATAAGGCATTCAAAAATTAATCATTTTAGTTTTTGAAAATTTTCTTTCTCTCCTCTCTCCAAACAAAATTTCCTTTGATTTTCCTTCTATCTTCTTGAATATCTCCAAGTCCCAGTCTGTTTGAGGATCTCCAAGATGGTCACCGGGTTTGATGACTCACTCCAAGAGCTCATAGGACACAGCACATGGCCATACTCATGGTTAAGAGTTACACAGTGGGCAAAAGGAAAAGCCAGACATGGCCTCCCAGGGGTCCTACCAGGGTGAAGTCACACAAGATACACACTCATCATCCATCAAGCCTGACAATGCATGTGGTGCACTGTCACCAGGGAAGCTCATTAGCAATTTGCTGCCAAGAGTTTTTTTTTTTTTTTTTTTTTTAATGGCCGACTCAGCCTGCCCTGGGGGGTGAGGCCGGTGCAGCATGTGGTGCCAGGGATCAAACTGCAGTCCCTGTGGTTGCCTAAGCTTTCCTAAGCAGGTGCTTTAGACCACTGAACCATCTCTCCAGCCCCTGCCCAGAGTTTTGACTTGCGACTCGTCACAGGTACTTGTGCTCCCTGATAGCTGAGCCCAGTAAGCACCACTGAGAGCAGAGAAGGCATTTCCTAGCAGCATAATCGCTTAGCCCGCAGGCCCAGCCTGGAAACCAGACTCCCACAGACCCAAGCCTCAGGTTCATTCTCTCCGAGTGCCCCAGGTCAGCTGCCCCCTGGAGTCCTGAGCTCCTCCCGCTCATCACTGCTTCCCTTTCCCCTTTTCCTACCCTAGCACTCCTGAGAACTATTTGTTCCTGTTGATAAATTAAACAACTGAGCTATGAAATACTCAACTAAACTTTGCTCTTCTGAATGGTACATATTTTTTGAGGTCATAATGTATCAATGATCTAATTTATGGAAATTTATTTCTACTTTTGACATGTTAAGAAAAAAAAGATGAAGATATGTGCTGGCACAGAAAGTCTTGGCGTTATCAAAGCTTGGTCATGTGGGCCATTTGTACATTTCTCATTTTATTCCTGTGGGTGTGTTTTATTTTGATACTGAAAATATGCTATTTTCTTTCACTGTATGTTACTGATCTACAAGGGGTAATGAGAATATAGTAAATATTTAACGTTTAAAAATGTATTAAGTAGGGCCCGGCGGGATGGCTCAGTGGTCTAAAGCGCCTGCTTGGGAAAGCTTGGGTGGCTTCAGGGACCGCGGTTCAATCCCCGGCACCACATGCTGTGCCAGCCCTGCCCTTGGGGCGGGCTGAGCCGGCCATAAAAAATGAGTGAATAAACAAACAAAGGTTCTGAAACAAGAATAAAAATAAAATAAAATAAAATTTTAATAAAATGTATTAAGTGAAAGGCCGATGGGCTTAATCACCCTCAGAGTTCTCCCCCTCACTCTGAGCACCCTTACCCCTCCATTCTTGCCACTTGCCAACGCTGTTCTGGAAGACGTTTTCATGAGCGTCTTTCCAAGATGTGATGAAAATCACACACTGAATGCTACTGTCTGCCAACCTCTCGCAGAGAGGCAGGTACGGAAGACACTGTGGGGCGTCCTCGTGGGCCTTCCTCACTGGCGCCGACACTGCATCACTACTGGCTGCTCCTCAAGGTAGAAATCACTCCAAAAGGTGAATGTTCTGAAGTGACTCAGGATACGGAAGTAGCAAGGACTGTGTAACTAAAGGCACTGGTGTAAGAAGATTTCCAGAGCTGCTCCTTCAGGAAGTGGCAAGAATGACGGGACCAGTATGTTCAAAGCAAAAGAGAGGACATGGCGAGGGACTAGAGCCAATGTGTCTTTGTACTAAGTTTTAAAAACTTGGGCTGGCCAAATAGCTCCATGGATTAAAGTGCCTGCTTTCAGGCACAAGGGCTGGAGGTTCAATCCTCATGCCTGGTCCCCAATCTCCCGCAAGCTGCGACTGGGGTGGTGGTGTGCACCTGTAATCCCAGCTCTTGGGAGGCTGTAAACAGGTGTATCGGTCCCAGTCCGATCTAGTAGTGAAACGCTGAACACCCTCTAGACCCTTGTGTAAAATACAAAAAAAAAAAAAAAAGAAATTAAATACTTTTCTGGACTCTTAGTTTATTTCTATTGTTTTACTTTGAACAGGGTTTATATCTCTGGACAGAAAAATATGCAGATATGCTGTTTAGAAACAAAGCTGAGGAAAGAAACAGCTCAGTAGAACAAGCGCTTGTCTGGCAAGCACAAGGGCCTAAGTTCAATCCCCAGTTCCAGAAAAAAAAAAATGTTTTGGGGTCAGCAAGATGACTTAGCAGTCTAAAGCTCCTGCTTAGGTAAGCTTAGGCAACTGCAGGTAGTGCAGTTCAATTCCTGGCACCCCAGGCTGCGCCAGCCCCAGCCCAAGCTCAGGCTGAGCCAATATATGAAACAGAACTTGCCAGGCACCATAGTTTACCCGCATTTTTCTAATATTTCAGTTTTGATTCAGAAACGTCTTTAAAATTAACAGGTCAGCGTCGGCCAAATAGCTCAGTAGATTAAAGCATCTGCAAGCAGGCGCAGAGGCCGGCGGTCAATTTTTGGGCCTGCCATGTCAGCCTCACCACCAGGGTATGCTACTGTCCTGGTGATGCGCACCTGTAATCCCAGCTCTCAGGAACGGATCGCTATGAGTCCCATCTAGTAGTACTGAGACCCTGAACACCCTGTCCCTGTAAACCTTTTGTAAAATACAAAAATAAATAAAATTAACAGCTCATTCAGTAGGCTCATTTAGCAAATAAGCAGAATCATAGATGAACAATCTTAGTCCAGCCTACAAAGTCGTGTTGTATTTTCTTCTTATATTGTGCTCTTAATGTTAAACTTTCTAATGAAGTTTACCTGTATCTAATAATTACTATTTAGGAATGGCTGTTGGATTTTTTAAATGCCTTTTGCAGGGCTGGCCAGATAGCTCAGTGGACTAAACCACCTGTGTAGACAGACCCAGGGGCCAGTGCTGGAGATCTCTGCATGCCCGGCTGGCCCACCCACACCACACACTGAGAGGGCAATTCAGACTGGGCATGGCGGCATGGGCCATAATCCCAGCACTTGGGAGGCTGTAACAGGAGAATCATTAATGGAGTCCAGTCTGTGTAGTAAGACCCTGGAGACGCTCTATAAAAAACATAAAAAATGAATACCTTTTCCATAAGTTTTTCCTTCCTTTGGACTATTAATAAAGCAAGTCTTTGAGCCAAATAGAACATCATTTAATTGATTCTATTACAGATACCATTATGATTATTGTTTTTATTTTGGGTTGTATTATTATGGATAGTATATGTTACTATCATGTATACTGTTATGATCATCATTTCTGTTACGAAAACTACTATTAGACATGGAAAACCATCATGTAAAAGACATGCTCTTTGTAGGCTTCTCATACTTCAGGCTGGTTAAGAGATCTGCCATCTAGGGCATTTCCTTAGAATTGCTAACCCTTTTGTGGGTTACATAATTCAGTAGACTTCTCTTAAAAGCTAAGGTTTTTCTTACATGAGTAAAAAATCCTATTTCACAAAATCACAGTATCTCCTCAGTACTGTCGAAAGCTGAGTCTACATCTACTTACACCTAACTGTTAGCAAGTACTGTTCCGATTAAAATCCAAACAGTCCTTGTCCTTAGCAGCCTGAGTGGCTCCTGCCCTTGCTGGAGTGCAGCTGTAAAGAGTTTAAGGAGGACCTGGGTTTGCCCTGGAGTTAACTTCCCCGGCTGCAGCCAAGCCTGCAAGCATTGAGCCCCCTCGGAGATCGTTACCTGGGGAACTACGGCCTGGCCTGCACATTGCTCTGCAAAACAGTAAAAACAGGAGTGGCCAGCAGCGCCTAGAGGACACTCGGAAAAGACCTAGAGACGTGTCACTGTCCCAGCTGCACTTTGCCAAGGGAAGGCCTGCACGTGTCTCAGTCATTTCAGGTCACGGGGAGAGCACGCCAGGGCTCCGCTTCCCCCACCCTAATCAGCACGACTGAATAGAAACAGCTGCTCACTGCGGGCAGCGCGGTGGGCAGTGCAGAAACGGGTGTCGGTTACTTATCAGCAGCCATTGCTCTCGGAGGTCCTGCCTCTCGCTAAACCAAAGCCCTGATCTTGCTCCTCAGTAGTTTTATTTCTAACCACTAGAACGTGTGTCTCCACGTCCCGGGCCAATGGCCTCTGCTCTTGACCTTATTCTTGATTAGCCTTCCTCAACAAAGTGGTGACTCAGGAGAAGTCCAACAGAATTCCACAAATAAACTCATTGCTCACCCAGCCAGATGGGGGCGGTAGCTCACAGGTGTGGCGCTCATCCATGCCTCATAACTGCGCACTGCTGCGGAGGCTTGCCATCCGGGTTCTGACCACGTGGGACAAGCACGTTCTTCCCTGGGCCTCATTAGCAGCTCTCACCCGGCCACGGAAAGGATCGATGATCTGTCAGCAGTGTGGGCGAATGAAAGGAGGGACACCAAGGCGGCAGACCCACGCAGTCTCGCGTCCTCAACATGGTAGTGAGGTAGGAGAATGAAACTCAACCTGAAAGGTACCTCGGGCGAATCTGTGCTCTCTAAAATTGAAGAATGACTTTTAGGAACAATGGCGATTAAAAGCAGAAGATATTTACTGGGGGAAAGCTCCTGTCTGAGGGAGGGACAGAGGGGACCCAAGGGGGTTGGTTGCGTGGGAAGCTGACTTTTTGTAAAAAGAAATTTTAGAGCAAAACCATGAGGTGAGGTCGGTCTAAGGTGAAAAACACGGAGACTAGCTAGGTGGAGCAAAGCTATGGTCAACTAGTAAGATTACAAACACAAGTGCTCAGGTAAAATGGATTAAATCTAGGACCAAGTGGCGAATGGAGTCGCACAGCAAGTAAGCAGGAATACAGCACAGGGGCTTTTTCTGTAGGGGGCTGGGTTAGTGGCTCTTCCAGGCCTGTTCAAGGTGAGAGACTTAGAGTATCAGTCCCCGGTGTCTGTCCCTAGGGAGGTATGCATTGGTTTGCTCTTCCTTCCTGAGCTCAGGCCCACAGCGGATGTGTCTGTCTCTACACAGTTGCAAGGTATCTGGTCTTGGGTACTGGCTCTTCTGACGGCCTTGTCTGACTTCCAATGTTATTTCTACCTCAGCGGCATTAAGTCCACCTCTGCTCAGCACCTGACAAGAGCGTAAATGGATGCAAAGGGTGCTTGGGGGTGTTGCTCCTGCACATCTGCAGGCCCAGAAAGTTCTTCCTGTGGGTGAAAATGTGGGGAGTGATGACGGGAAGTAGGACATCCATCCTGGGGATGCTTACAATCTGAGGAGGAGCTGGCAGCGACGTTTTAGGAGTAGTTTTCACAGGTGCCAGGTGTGCAAAAACTGATGGATTCTGGCCCTAGTACAAACTGCTGAATAATTATGTTGGCCATCTAATAGGACTGAAGCCCGTAAACAAAAGCCCGTCTTCCCAAGACCACCTCCCCACTTCTCCAACTCTGTCCAGGGGACAACTTCCTTTCACCCTTCCTGCCACCTCAGGGAAGACCTCAAATCAGTTTCTCAGGTATATCTAAACCTTGGCCCGGTGGGATGGCTCAGTGGTCTAAAGCGCCTGCTTTGGAAAGCTTGGGTGGCCTCAGGGACCACGGTTCGATCCCCAGCACCACATGCTGTGCCAGCCCTGCTTTTGGGGTGGGCTGAGCTGGCCATAAAAATGAGTAAATAAGCAAACAAACAAAGGTTCTGAAACAAGAATAAAATAAAATTAAAAAATTATTAAAAAAAATAAATAAAATTAAAAAAATAAATAAACCCCTTCAAACTCGACCCCTGACAAAAAGCCGTAAAAGCCTCAGCCTCCCTATGTTCCAATCCAGAAAATTCCTCTTCTCCCCAGATTCTCTCCGTATCCTCAAAGATAATAAAGCTCCTTTACCTTTTTCCTCGGTGCCTGGAAAAAACCTATCAAAAGCCACGCTAGGCGCTCCTGCATGCCCGCCCCCACCCCCACCCTCCGCCGTCCAATACACCTTAGCACAGTGGTCTTTGCCGCAAGGAATAAAGCATTCCTAGTGGCCAGCTGGGCGATCCTGGGATTATGGTGGCACCTACCTGATTCCTGGCTTCCTCATCTATGAAAGGGACAGCCAGCTACTCAAACTCATTTCATACCCCAGCTTTTCTCATTTTAAAAGCAAGCAGCCGGGCGTGGTGGCGCACACCTGTAATCCCAGCACTTGGGAGGCTGAGGCAGGAGGATTGGTGCGAGTTCGAGACCAGCCTGGGCTACAAAAGTGAGCTCAAGGCCAGCCTCAACTGCATAGCAAGACCCTGTCTCAAAAAGACAAAATAAATAAATAAATAAATAAATAAATAAATAAATAAATAAATAAATAAAAGCAGCCTAGGGCTAGGGAGATAGCTGTGTGGCACAAATGCCTGCCTGGAAAGTGCAAGGTCATGAGTTCAAGCCCTGGTCCTGCAAAAAAAAAGCAAGCAGCCTTCAGCCTGAAAGGTATCAAGCTGGGCCCCTAGCAGTTGAATCCAACCGAGTAATTCCCAGGTACTGTAATCACCTGGGAGTAGTGTGGGGCCCAATCATCCATTTGGGAGTGGGCTTAGGGGTGAAGGATGGGGAGGATGAGAGGAATCACACAACATCCCCTTCGGGTCTCTTACAAAGTCTTAGAATCTCTGGCTCAGCCTTGTCCATCTCCTGCAATATAAGGAGATGCTCATTCATTTCCCACAACCCATTATTCTAACATCTATGAATGACGAAGAAAAGACTGCTTCGGTCAGCAAAAAAGAAAGCTGAGTTGTTGCTGCTCGTCCGTACTCACAAGCCCTGTCTCCCGATATTTCACCTGCCAGGGCCTACTGAGCTAGAAGCGGACAGGTGTAATAGCCCTAAACTGAGTGGGTTAGAAAAGTAAATGAAACTCAGCGCGCCAAGGGCTCCAGGGAAACTAACATGCGTGGCTGCTTCGCGGTTCTCTCGTCCTACCAGACGCTGGAAGATGATCAACATTTGTACTCCCCACAACCCAGAAATGGTCGGGAACTGGAGGTGCGCAGTGATGGCGCCGTGCTGGCCTTCAGCTGAGGATCCAGGATGCAGCAGGCAGTGGAGGTGATGGCCCAAGGATGGCCTGGAATGGGACTCCCTCACCTGTGCCCGCCCAAGAGGAGTCCTGGAAGTGGACAGCTGATCCGCGGAGCAGAGGCCCTGCCAGGGTTCAAATCTAAAGCGCCCACCAGGAGTGTGTGCGAAGCTGATGCGCCCAGGGGCACAACGCTCAGCTGCAGAGGCAGCCATCGCTTTCACAGCCTAACATGCTGCTAGGAGGGCGGGTGCCAGTCGGAAGAGGCGAATCGCTGGTGGTGGAACGTGGGCGGGTAGTCATTGTCCATGACTCCTCCCATTTCTGCTTCCAGTCCTCTACCAGTGAGCAGTTTTTGCTCTTTGATTTCTACCCTGGAGCCAGCTGAGCCTGCACTGAAGCCACTGAAGCTGTAAATCCAGATCAAACTTCTATTTCTTTAAATTGTAGGCCCTAACTTTGTCTCCGTCATGGAAAAGCGGACTAAAATAGAGAGCTGGCACAAAGAGATAGCAATGACAGCACCCTGGACAAAAGAAGCCAAACCAAAATGTGAAACAATTACATTCTATTGCCTCCCTTTATCGTCCTACTCTCCAAGTGCAGCTGCTCTTCACATCTCTACTTTTCAATGGGCCTGACGAGCATGGAGGCATAGCCTGGCCACGCAGCAGTTGGTGCACGCCAAGAACAGTGATCAAACCCAGTTCTGTGTTACTCCAGAGCCACACTTGTAATAGAGCCCAACTGCACCACGTCCTGAGGTGATGCACAAGGACCCAGGACAGGCTGCAGAGCGTCGCCCGTGGGGGGATACTTACTGGGCATGCCATTGCTGCATGGACTGTGGGAAGCTGAGAAACAGCTCAAGAGTACCTGGGAGGTTTTAGATGTCATGTGAATGAGTAAGATGTGATCCTGGGGCAACAGATCTTAGAACAGGCGAAGCAGAGGAATGCTGAGGTCACCGGTGTCCAACATAAATCCACTCCATCTGGTGCCACCATGGTAAGGTGAGAGGTGCATAGCCAGAGACGAATTCTGCCTAATAGATGCTGAAGGTAAACTAGGTAGGTCATGGTGTCTGGACTAGGCTGGGGGAATTGAAATGGAGAAATGTGAGGCAAAAGAAATAGCAGAGAGGAAGCTGGTACAAGACAGACACAGGAGATGGTAAGGTAAGCACTGGTACCTATAACTGACACAGGACATGGGAGGAGGAAGAGCCATCTGGAAGGCCGGTCGACACGCTGGGTCTTAATGGCTGGAAACCCTGAGTTTGGTCTAGTTATATAAGTGACTTCCTTGTTTATGTGGGCTGAAACTGCTCTTGAAATATCACGTGGTAATACCTGCCATGGCTGGATCAGAGTGTCCATCAAAATCACAAAGGCTCTTTCATCTTCTCAGCTCAGAGTTCCTGCTATCTTTGTGGCAGCCACAGTGGTCCACACGCTCATGTTCCAACCACCGTTATAGCCAGCCAGGCTTGGCTGCTGGTTACCATGTAAGCTTTCAGACAGTCTTACAGTCTTCACGTGGCCTAGGTGCTTAGTCTCGGAAAATAACTGAGCAAAGAGAGAAAATGCTTTGAAGAGAAATTCTGCATTATGTGTGAGGGTAGGACAGAGTGGAAGGCTGGAAAAATCTCTGATTACCCATAGAAGAGACAGACTAAAGCCACAGGGAAGCATTCCATGGAAAATATCCATGCTGGATTGGTGACAGTGGTCGAATGTGAAGGCGGAGGTCAGTGTTGGAGATAAACCCTAGAAAGTCAGCAGCAACACTGCTGCTGAACACACAGTGAAGCACCGATAGGAACATTTCCAGAGGGAGGAGGAAGCAGCCCAGAACACCCCTTCCCAGTTTAAGACAGGAAATGGAGCGGTAAACTAGAGATAAAACAGAGGACGGCAGTCATGTGCCAAAGAACGCACAGCAGTGCTCACTCTTAATTTTCCCTACAAACCTCTAAGGAAGATAGCAGCTTTTTCTTTCCATTTTGATGGAGGGGAAATTGTGAATCTGAGCCACAGTTCTTGCCTGTCTTCACACACAAACCTGACAAGGTACACAGCTGGAACCTCTGGTCTCAGCACCATGAGCCACGCCCTCCCAAAGCCCAGCTGAGAGTCCTTGGAGGACCAGCAGCCCAGGAAGGGGCCACCCCAGCTGTGCTGTCCCCATGCATACGACTTCATCTCTGAACAAACTTTCTTGGCAATAAATGACATCTTTGTTACACAAATAAACCAAGTTAAAAACAGTTCTGGGCACTCTCGCTGCAGAAGAATTTACTGTTACTCAAGCATTCGCAATCTGTCCTTGATTAAGTGGATCTGTTGCAGGATTGAGAAAATGTAAGTTCCGAATGTGAGTTAAGCAAAGCATAGAAATCTTGCAGGGAGGAACCCACTAATGGCTTAAGTGGGATCTGAAAGTTCGGGAGGTAAATGCCACGATGTTGGTGGACTATGGGCTTCTCATTTGGGAAAGAACCCATGACTTCCTTTGGGTTCTCAAAAATGCCCTAATTTCATAGATAAAGGAATTGGGTATGGTGCTCCAAGTCACACCAGTGGGCTTTGTAGAGCCAGCTCTGAACCTCTAACCACAACACTTTCAGGAAATCTGTAGGAAGCCCATAAGTGTCTGAAAGGATGTGTAAGTTGTTTATTCAAAAAACTACACCCAAGACAAAGCAGAAAAGGACCTGAAAAGATGCCCCATCAGGCACAGTGCTCTGGTTTGATCCCCACGAGTAGGACCTCCTCTCTGTGAGCCTAAGAGTTCACCCAACTTAGGCCTAGAATCTGGCTGCTTTTGTCTTACCAGGAAAGAGCTTAAACTTCTCCCCTCTCTGCTTACAGAGAAGTCAGGGAGCTACAGGAAATCGGGAGCAGACTTGAGAAGAGAGATTATCAGGAGCCATAGGGAGGAAACACATCAGCATAATGAGATGCACAGAGAAATGATGAGAGGGGCTCAAGGGGATGGGGCAGGGTATTACCAGCATCCAAAGGGAGGGCAGGGTGAGAGCAGTTGCAATTCATTGCAATTACTCAGTACCAGATAGTTTTCCTTGTCCCCATCCTTTCATTTCAATATGGCTCTGAACCCAGAGTTGAGATAAACACCTTCTGCAGACTTCTCTTAACACTTTATCTGTAAAAGAGAGCCTTAAGTTTGAGTCTCTGAATCTCGGCTATAAGGGCTGCCTGAATAACAACCATTATTTTCAGGGAATGACGTCACTGCTTGGTATCATCAAATATGTCACTAATTCTACTGTTGCTAATAGCAAGTATTTGCCATGTTTATCCTGGAACAAGTGGAATGTGCTTTGTCATCTTCCCATGAAATTTCTGCAGGAGATTCTAATAAACCTCTTGGGGGAGGAGACGGAGTCGGGGGATGGTGGTCTCCCATCAGGGCACACACCCTGGAGATGCCGGGTTTCCACTTCATCCAGCCTCTCCCTGAGGCCTGCATGCTTTACCCTCTGCATTGCATGTGGTTCTGTTTAATATGGGAGTTTATTGGCGCTCCAAGACCAGCTCTTCATTAACTCTGACTAGGTGTTTGGGTATTTGAGCACATCATAAATATATGAATCCTCACTCTAGGAGATTATTTATGTGTTTCTTTTTTATGAAGATGTGCCACCACTGGAATGTACTTGAACTCACCATACCACCCCCTTCTGAAAAAACACACAAAGTACAGGAGTCCTCATTTGTGGGTTTTGAGGACAACAGACAAACCACTCTTGGAGAAACAGACTCTTTGGCTTTACGTACATTTGTTAGTCTGCATTCTTTGAGGCAGATGAAGGCACTTTTAGAAAGGGATCACTTACCTTCTAGTCAGATTCATCAGGCTGCAAAACAGTCACCAACCCTGTGAAGTTGCTGCAGCTGCCTTACGTTAGATCCTCCAAAGCTCGGGATAAATATTTAACACACATGACTGCTTTTGACTGAGACTCTAATATATTCAGACTCATTCGTTTACAGTCATTGTCAAATTCATGCCTTACGGAGAAGTTTGCTGAGACCCAAACCAACAAGGCCACAGCACTGCTGTCCTGATGTACAGGTTAGCTGAGGAACGCTGGGGGAGCTTCCTTAATTCCACCCTTTGGGTCTGGAGAAAGACCATCAGGATTTATGCTGAGAGGTGCTGAAGTCTGAGTGGGTTAAATTCCTCATCAGTCCGAGATCGCTGCACACGTGCACTGTGACTGCTATCATTCTCGCCTTCGCTCCTCAGTTGCTGGTCTCCAGTCTTCTTCCACCTTTATGCTAGGGCCAAAGGCAACTCTCCAAAGTGCCCTTCCCATAACCCACCAATAGCTCCCTAGGATCAAATCCTGGCTCCTTAGAGTCACCAAATAGACTCTTATTCTGGATTTGCATTCCCATACTCTCATGGGTTTTTTTTTTTTTTTTTTTTTGCATAATTCTAAGAGTCTTAATTTTTGAATAACTAGGGATTGAATCTAGGGCCTTTACATTGAGCTAAACCACCAACACCTTTTAAAATTTTCTATACTGAAACAGGGCTTTCCAAGTTGCTGGAAACTGGAACTTTTAATCTTCCTGCCTCAGCCTCCCATGTGCTGAAATTATAGGTGTATGCCACCATGCCCAGCTGCAAACTTTTAATATTGATATAATATCAAAACTACAGAAAATTTTATGACTACTGTAAGACATTCAATACAAGGTTTATTCAGACTGAACAATTTCCATTTTTTCCAATTTGTTCTATATGTAGACACATAAGATATATTTACATATGAATTCTTACATATGGATATGCATATACACTTCTTTTGAACCATCTAAAAGCTGAACTGAAGACATCAAGACTCCTTGTCCCACAGGTGGTCTTGAGAACAGAAGGTTTTTAAACACATACCCACAATGTAATTATCAGATTCAGCATACTGACATCACCCAACTCATATCAAATTTCATCAGTTGTCCTCATTATGTCTGTCTTAGTGCCTCCTCCTGCAGGTGGCTGCCACATCTTTACTCTGGCACAGCGTCTCTTTCTTTCTTTGATTTTTTTGAAGAACGAAACCATCTTTTCTTGGTAGAAAACCTGTCAACATCAAGGCACAATTGGAATTGATCCGAATCTTCTTCATGGCTTGACTCCCACTACGCCGAGTCCCACAATGCATCTCTCCCAGGCAGTCTTGCAGAGGGCACGCACTACTGGTTTGCCCTGGTGCCTGTCACATTGATCCGGATCCTTTACTAAGGTGGTGCCAGTGAGGGCCCTTTACTTTGAACCTACTATTGTCCCTTACATAATCAGTAGCCAATTTTCAGACACACATTTTGAGACCATCTATCCCTCTCCTCAAATTTTCATCCACAGCTAATCTATTGCTGAATTGTGAGCTCTAGTCCTCTTCTACTTATTAGTATTCTTTTGTAAAGAGAAGCTTTCCCTTCTCATTTGTTTTATGTATATGTGGATAGATAGATTTATGCTTGTTTTCGATGTATATCAATGCATAACATTCAGTAGTGTCAGTTCATTTACCAGTTTCCTCAGATTTACCTAGTGGCACCTTCTCCAGGCTGGCCTGTATGTGTTTTTCTCATGCTCACCAAATTCTTTGGATATCATGCTTGCTTTCTGCACAAGAGGCTCCAGGCTTACTTTGTTCCTGTCTTCATTTTGAAATCAGGCTTTTCTCTAAGAAGTTTTGTTTCCTTTTGATTGAAAAAGACAGGTGACAGGATAGTGGCATTCTGTGGACTCATTGGGAGTGGTCATTGCTTGAAAATGGAGCAAATACACATGTGTGCATACATGCACACACATGTATACATACTGCTAAAGCTCAAGAACCAATACTATTCTAAAACAGAAGTAGACAAATGCATCTGCAAAGAACCAGATAATAAATATTTTAGGCTCAGTGCCTGGTAGTCTGTACTGCTATAGCATAAAAATCAACCCCAGGGATGACAAGAATGACCATGAATGCATGCTAATATTTTAGTTACAAATATGGCATCTGGTCCACAGGTCACATCTTCCACTCCTCTCCAGAACTGTGAGATCTTGCAGTCACACAATCTGTGTGTCAGAGCCACTCATAACTGCAGCCTAATCTGCTCCAGATGGCTTTCCTGCTCTGGTCCCTGCCAACCTGGCAGCCCTGCAGGCAACTCGATCATTGGGTTGGAACAGTCTTCCTGAGCAGGGCATAAGTGCTTCCCAAGCCCCAAAGCCCTACTTGCTATTAGTTTGTTTTGATTCATGGTAGAAACTGCACACAATACATCATAACAACCACATCCCCCAAAACCTAGCCAACATAACAGGCTGCTGAAACTTTGTAGGAATTGATTCTACCCCCAGCACACATACTTTACCAAGCATCCCACAGCTTTTAGCATCTCAGGTCAGAGCGTCCTGATGGCATCAGTATAATGGGTTGTCATATGTTCCATGTACTATTCATACCATAAGGGCACGGTTAAACTATAAACCTAAAGGGGACATACATACAGAGGGTATAATTCCCTAGAAAATGCTCATATACTGTCTGTCCCAAGTAAATGTAAATAGCTCTCTGACCCTTCTTTCTGAATGGATTGAAACGGTAGTCACCAAATCGGTAGCCACATACCAATTAACATGTTGTAGCTATAAAGCCACTGTACAATAATTATTCAATTGTCAAGACCAAGATACCACTTAATAGTGTTTTTTTTGTAATCATATCAAATTTATTAACAAAATGTTGATACATACTCTGTACCATGAGAACAGAAATGTGGGTGACAGAAACAATATTTTCACATGCATGAAGAGAAGCACAAAAATTTTTGTATGAAGTACCAAAGCTAAAACTCTTACATTCATCATTATCATTCTCACAGGCTTACTATAAAGCAGCATTTTAGCTGCAATATTGTCAGGAATCTGCTTATTTATAGCCTCTTTTAGTCTTCTTGCAAACTGGGTGTAAGTTTGGAGTAGGTGGGCAAAGTAATGATTAGATGTACCATCCCTTGGGACAGAAATCCACACATGACATAGCAGCTCTTTGCACTGCAAGAATAGAAGAGGTGGAGCCTGGGTCTGACCTTTCAAGTCAGCATAATGGCCTGAATCAGATAACATCACATATGTGATAGCTTTTAGATTTTCATCTTCGCTATTTTGATCACTCTGTGTCTGTTCTGATAGGAGTAGTCTTCATTTTGATTCAAAATGTAGGAATTTTGTGGGAGACAGACACGTGCTAGCAAGATTTGTTATATCACACTGCCCATTTGGAAGCCTTGAATTATGTTGTCCAAACAAGGAAGAATATAGGGGCTCCACTATCTGGTACACACTGTCTTAAGTCTTCTAAGAGAAGGAGGTTCAAAGCCTTCGTCCCCTGGTGTACTCTGACTTTTCTCGACATTGGTCATGCAAGGTCCTGTGGATAACCTACACAAAATTTTGGTAGTGATTGTCGTGTTGAGAAGGTCGTGCTTTCTGGCCAAGTTGAGCACCAATTCTAGGCGTCCCCTCCAGGTTCTCATTTCAGTCCAAGTCAGTATTTCTGATCAAAGTACCATGTATGTGTCAGCTTCACGCCATTCTGGGATCTGGGGACGTCGTGGTCACTTAAGCAGCGCCCCACCTTCAGAGAGAGCCTGTATGTTCTTGGGGCCGCGCGACTGCAGCGCGCGCGGGTCGCGGGGGCTCCCGCTCGGGGCGGGAGGCGCGCAGGGCCTTTGGTGTGCCGGGGCCAAGCGGCAGCCAGGCGCTGCGGGGATGGAGCGGGCGCGTACCCCGCCTCCGCGCCCCCGCCGCCACGTACCCCGCCTCCGCGCCCCCGCCCGCCCCGCCCGCGCCGTCGGGTATCCCGGCGCCCGCCGTCCTGAGGCCGCCTGGCCCGTTCCTGGGCGGCGGCGCCCTGGCTGGCGAGTGCACTGGGTGGCGGCTTCCCGTGGACGCCCGAGGGCGCGTGCCGCTGCAGCCAAGGCCACTTAATAGTGTTTACACCTCCCGTCCTTATCAGTCATGAGCCATCTGTGTATACAGAAAGCAGACCAATGAATATAATGGAGAGGTAATGAGGACCCTCAGCCCTATACCCTTAAAGTCCTTGAGGGTGGCCCTCCAATAGCATACATGGATGACCTACCCTACATAATGTAGTATAACTTCACTGTCTTGCCCTAGAGAAAGGTAATTCCAGAGGTTTCCACTTACCTGCTTCTTTACATAGGTTCCACTCCACAGTCTAGGTCCTCCCGTGTGGGTTCTGCCTGCTATTAAGTATCTTCATGCTGATTTGATCCACCGCAGTACCAGGAAAATTGACATCAGTGGGGCCTTGAGCTCCTACCAGCCCTACACCATGGATTCAGACCGAGATACCATCCTCCACCTGGCCTCTATGCGGTCCAGTACGGAAGATGACCATGAAAGCATGTGAGACACGTGGTCTCTGGTCCCTGTACCCAAAATCCCTCAAAAGACATAGGTATTTGCCTTTTCCTGGCACACAGGTATGCTTATAGGTGACTGGAAGTGCTGGAGAGGAAGGACTGACAAAATGGTGAATACACTTACAGCAGCCTTCTAAGGTCACCCTGAAGGTGACCACGACTTCTGTTTAATCCATGGCTTTTTTGGAAATTATAGGAGGAATCATTGCATCCCTTCTGATGGCTGATATCACTGTCAGTAATTCTTTTAGTGGGTGCCCCGATGCATCAGTACTGTGGACCCTGGAGATTCCTGCAGGCCAGGCCTCCCAACTGTGACCCCAGCCTTGTTGTTTGTTTCTGCACATTGCTCAGCTGGCCTGGGACTGCCACGAGAGTCTGCTCTCTGCAAAGCACATCATGATCCTTCATGCTAAGCCCCCCAATCCTGGATGGCCCACAGCGTAGACTTCTAAGCTGTTACCAGAGGATGGTGTAGCCAACAGAGGGCACCACAGATATCCCTGGAAACTGGCCACTTTGGTTCTTCTCAAAAGAAAGGAATACACTAAGCAGGATAAGAGGAAGAGGTTCCCCAGATAAGAGAAGAGGGATGAGACCCCAGATGACATCTGCAAAGGCAGCCTCACCGTGGCACCAGCAAGCCCAAGATCATGAGGCCCAAGGCACTTACCGTGGATTGTAACAAACAGGCATCATCCCTGGGATGGAAATCAGCCATGCCTTCCTTCCCGCTCACTTAGACTGGCATGCACAATGTCCTCGCCTGTCTCTGAAATGCTCGGAATCCTCCCACGCACACACACACACACACTGTGGACTTCTGCTCCATCATGTGCAATTGACATATACAAGTGTGAACGTACCTTTTGACCCCAACTCCCTCTCAGCTGTCACCTCTTGTCCCCATTGTCTGCTTGTCTCGAGAAGCAAGGTGTGTGGTTGTGTCCAATATGAAATCCATCAGGCAGTCTTCAGTGACATGCTTACTGGGTGTGCTCGAGGCCAGGCTGCAAGGTAAAACACAGGGTGCTCAGTTGAAATTTGAATTGCACATAAAAACTTTCAGTATATGAAATTTCTAATATTACACTGTGTTATGGTTTCTATCTATTTGTCCACCCAAAACCTGATGCAATCATGGGGCAGGGACTCCTAGAGTTTGTAACTTGACTCATGAGGCACTGGGATTATGCGTTTTAGTACTGATGGGATTACGGGCCTGAGTACTGCTGGGAATTATAGGTGTGGCCTGAGGCAGATAGGCTGAGGCAGAGAGTCTGATGTAACGTAAGGAGAGACAGACTGAGGTGTTGCTCTCTGCTCCCTGGTTGTTCTGCTGCCATGAACTGGATGCTTTCTGCCCTGTGCCACTCAGCCTTGGGCCAGCCGAATATAGACTAAAACCTCCAGTAACTGTGAGAAGAGTAACTAAGACACACCGAAAAGGTAAAACTGCCGCCAAAAATTGGTCTTTAGAAAAACAACTTTGGGGCTGGAGAGATAGCTCAGTGGACTAAGCACCTCTTTAGGCAAGCCCGGGGACTAGGGTTCAATGCCTGGTACCACATGCTGCACCTGCCCTGGTACACACCGAGCCATCCAGGCATGGTGGCACAAGCCTGAAATCCCAGCACTGGGGAGGCTCAAAACAGGACAATCACTATGAGTCTGAGCTGTGGAATGAGACTCTGTATCAAATATATTTTTTAAAAAATAACCTTTGTTCTTTTGAAACTACCAAGCTCTGTAAGCACTTCATGACTCTGTACTTGCTATCTTGGCCCCTGTAACCAAACACGGAGAATCTCTGATTGTACTATGCCTGATGAGCATTAACCTAGTCTTATAGGCAATGAACATTAACCTAGCCTTCTAACTGATGATCTCACCATGCTCAGTAGTCAGATCTGCCCCACTGTTCTGTCTCGCCTTTGTGTTCATGTCTGTCCATGATGATACGGAAGCAGTGGCCCTCAGGCACTGGTGCTGGGCTTTGGTAAGGGCCAGATCCCAGCCAGGACCAGTGGTGTAAATAAAGCTGCTCACTGCCTCCTGACTTCCTTGGGTATTGCTCCTTTCCTGGACTCAGTTTTGCTGCAACAATGAGACGTGTTATGTTAATTTCTTTTCCATTGCTTATTGGAAGCTCCTATTTAACCAGGCATTGAAAGTTTTATTTGCTAGCTCTTTAAACCAACGCAGAGAAGAGGTTCCACACACATGGTTTTAAGGCCATCACTCACTGCTAGAAGAGTTTAACAAAAGAACCATAGTAGTCCTAATAACTTCGGGGCTCCCACACTGTACACGCAAGCAGCAGGTGTAATTTCCTGTGGCTCATATGGCTGCTAAGCACATGACATCTGGGGCAGGACTCTATAGACTTGCTCCATTAGTTGGGGCTTTTTAGAGGAACAAAACCCACAGGATGGATAGTTGCATGAAGAGCCAAGTCACACAATGATGGAGGCCAACAAGTCTCAGGAGCTGACATGTGCAAGGTGAGGGTTCAGGAGCACTGGTGGTACAATTATGTTGGAGTCCAAAGGCCTGAGAACCAGGGCAGCCAGTGCTGGAGGGCTGGAAATGCAGATGTTCCAGAAGGGAGTGGTCCTGGTCTGGCCCGGTCCAGTTCTGTCTTTAGTGGATAAAATGCAGCCCACACCCACTATCGAGGGCGATCTTTACTGTAGTCTTTCTTTAGAACTCCTGTTAGTGATATACCCAGACAGTGTTCAGCCAGCTATCTGTGCATCCCTTAGCTCAGTCACTAAAGTTAACATGCAAAGTTAACCGTCACCCTAGTCCCATCAGCCATGTGACCTTGCATATCCTTGGCCTCTCTTGAGTATTAATAACCTAGTTCCCCACTTATAAAGTGTGAATCCTAAAACAGTAGCTCATTCCTCAGGGAATTGCTATAATGGTGACATTAACATGTGCAGCACACATAGAACAGGCTTTGAGGCATAGCCAAGTCTCAGAAGTATGTGACTATTATTCCTGGTCTTCGCTCACACCCTTCCGAATCTGGAAGACTCTCATCACCTGTCTCCTTTCTCAGTCTTGCCATAAATCCATCTGGGACAACAGGGAGTTTATTCTGAAGGTTCTGGCAAACTTAAGCAACTTTCTGTATGTCTTTCCAGTGTGGCACACCACTAACAATGGCCAGTGTTTCCTAAGCATTTCCTGTGACAGGGTCTGCGCTAAAAACATGCCCTGGATGACCTTGCTTGTTTTCAGAGCACGTCTAGTACTAGTACTGCTTCTGTGCCAGTGCTAACCGCTAGGGGTCCAAGTCTGAGCACACAGGTCAAAGGTCAGGGCTAATCCAATCCTGAGATGGGCCCCCTAGCTGTAGTTTTACATTTGTCTCCCTATCTAGGGCTAAATTTACCTGTTGTACCTCTTTAAATAAGTCGTAGCAGCCTAGGCAAAATTGCTCTGAACACTTTGATATCCTGAGTCTTTATTTGGAGAATGATGTTAAAAGGGACACGAAATACACTGCTAAGTATTTTAAAGAAATTTCCTTTCTCCTGGGAACTCTACCTCTGCTATTTCCCACGCTTCCACACCAGGTGGCAGCGTTCAATTGGGAAAGTAAAATCTTGGTCTAGGACTTGCTGTACAGGATGAAGGCAGTTAAGTAACTCTAAGCTGGTCCAGGACCACGCAGGACTGTCTGGAATTCTGTGTGACCTACTCTAAGCGGCACCCTGCAAGCCGCGGAGCCATAGATGAACTTCACACCAGCGAGGGACAAACATCACCTGGGCGAGGGAGATTTGAAAGTCATGGAGTCTGGAGAGGCTGGCCCGGAGCCGGAACCTGGTGTGTCTGTGTCCAAACATCATCCTCCCCCGCCCACTGATGGAAGGCACTGGAAGTGAGATCGTGCCACCTTCCTGGTTGTACCCTGCTGTGCCCCTGCCTGGCCACTCCCCCTACCTCCAGGAAGTCTTCTGTCTCAGAGTAACTGTCTGAAGGTGAGTGACTAAGAGGTGAGCTCAAGTAGAAAGAGCAGAGCAAGCCAAAGCAGAAAGCAAAAAGAGGTTCATGATTTGGGGGAAGACGGCCCCTGGCGCTGATGCGGGGAACATGGCCGCAGGAGTTTGCATTCGGTGTGGTTTGTGAAAACAAGGAAAATGTTGCCAAACGCTTTTGAGGACAAAACTGTTCGCAGGCAGAAGCATGTATGAGCCAAGCTATGGCGGCTAGGGACCCCTTCTTGAGGACACAATTCTGCACGAGGTCTGAACCAGGCGTGCCACCCACATCAGTACCCCACTGTCTTTCAAGGCCATGTCACAGCAGGCGCCAGTGGCTCAGTGGTCCCCTTGACCCACACAGTAAGACCACCTCGGTCAAGTGTGAGCCTCTTTCCCTCCCACACTGGCCGGTCACAAGGAACGCCCGTCCTCTCTCCCACACGTTAGGCCATAGCTGTTAACTGAAAGAGTTTACTTGTGCCCTCCAGATGTGCTCAGGTTAAACCCCCAGGTCCTTTTCTTTGATGGGTTACTATCAGGCCTGCTTTATGACTTCATAGGTCTGACAGTACCCATTCATAGGCACCTCTAGCTCTCAAGATCTAATAAGACAGTATGCCAGAGATATTACTAGGCAACGTCATGTGTGATAAAAAGGACCCCCTGCCCAGTGCACAAGAGCACCGTCCCTTGCTAGCATGAAGGAAACAGCCTCAGCCTCAGCTCCTGGCTCCCCTGGCTGCGGAATGAGACATTTTATTAAGTTGCATCTGAGAAGAAGGAAGGGTGTGTGTACCCAGCTCTCCACATTGTGGAGGAGGAGCAGAAGGCACCAAGGAGGAAAGCAGAGGTGGAGGCGTGAGGTGATGGAAGAGCACTCGGAAGGGTGTCCCCTGGAGAGATCCCCTCCGCATGCAGAACCAGCAGACATGAGCCGGTGTCATGGCGACGCACTGCTCAAGGTGGAAGTGACGACCAGAGCACACTGCCTGCTCCTCCTCCAACCAGGGCTCCCGGGCACTTGCTGATTCGGCTTTTGAAAAAGGAAAAAAAAAAAAGAAAAGAAACGGGGATTTTGACCCATGTCACAGTAGCTCAACCCTTATTTAGCGAGCTTATTCCTCTGTTTCACCACCGTGGTGAAGGTGATTGCAAACAAAATAAGCCCAATACCAGAAAAAGCCATGCTGTTGAAGTTCGGCATTTAACTTCCTACCTTTAATATGCAATTCTATACATTCTCCTGGTCCCACTTGGGAGGAAACAGCTATTTGGATGACACCAAACAGTTCACATTTGAATGCCTTGAGGACATATCTTCCTAGGTAACAATGGTGAAACTTTCGGGGCATGCAAGTGCCCATGGGATGCCACAGGACAGTGCTTCCTGGACCCCTCAGCAGTCTGTCCCTCACTCTGCCTGCCTTCATTCCTCTATTTGTATGTTCCTCTCCTCTCTCCCATCCTCTCAGCACTAGGGATTGAACTCGGGACCTCTGCATTGATCTACACCCTCTACCTTTTTTTGTTTGAGACAGAATCTCATTAACAATTTTTGTTTGTTTGGTCCCAGGGATCAAACTCAGGACCATGTGCCTGGCCAGGGAGGCACTTATACCACTGAGCTATGTCCCTGAGACAGAATCTCATTAAATTGGCCTTGATGGGCTCCAACTTATGATGCCCAGAATGTTGCGATTACAGGTGAAAACTTTTATTTTTCATCCTACAAAGAAAAACCAAGCATGAGACTTTCTTTCATGCTCATTTCAAGAAAGGCACAAGATCTCTCTGGAGAAGTGCCTGGTGGGATGATCTTTCTCCTGGCTATATTTTGCTAGCCAAGTGGAGGTTGCATCCAGCCAATAGTCTTTGGAATCTGACTCAGATCCTTAGAATCAGAACTAATGAAGCTGCTAGGTCCCTTCCAATTTACAGAACCTCTTGGTCACCTGGCAAAGATGGTGTTGGATAACAGAATCACCTTAGATTAGGTTCTGGCTGAACAAGGATGGACCTGATGTAATGGTGAGCAAATTTTGCTGCTTCTACACATTAATACCTCATTCCAGGTAGAAATGAATATTGATATTTAGATGGCAAGCTAGCTGGATCCAACAATCCTTTGATCATTAAGTCTGTTTCCTTCAAGGAAAATGACATTGGTTGTCAATATTATTTTCTTGGCTGCTCTCCAAAATCATATTCGTCCTTGAAAGAACTTTTAAAATCTGGGCTATTATACTCCTAGTAGCAATGATGGGAGCTTGCATTGAAGCATCTTAGTATACAAAAAGTAAACAGGAAGCCTCTAAACTAATAGCCAAGCAAATATTTTTGACCACTTCTTTCAAAGAAAACAAGTGTGTACTCTCTCAGTGCCTTCCATTCCAAAATCCCCGTAGCTTGCCCTAAGTCAGCAGGAAGTAGCTAGGATGAAGCCAAAACATCACAGCGCACAGGGATAGAAACAAAGATCAAGACTGGAGAATGAAACCGGTAATGAAACACCAGCATTAAACTTCACATTTTATTTATCTATTTTTTGAATATGAAACTATTTATTGACCAGAGCTCACCTTTATTTATAATAAAGTAAACGATGTATATTAGGATAACATTCTGACTACTACAAAGTTATTTTCCTGGCTTCCACTGAAAACAGTAACTCGAATACTGAAAACAATGAGCCTATATCTAAGGAACAAGTTGGGGTCAAGAAAAAGCATGCAGATCAATGGTTTAGATTACAGGTTTGTCCACTCCTTTATTCTAGGTCCTAAACTGTGAACACCTCCAGACACTCTGTAGCTTTCTGTGAGCCACGTATTAAGACATAGGAATCCCAGCTTTTGAGTGCAGATTTCATCTTGCTGTGAAATAATGAGACTTCAGGAACTTTTAATGTTCCTTTATTAAGTCTTCCTTAGTGAATTCAAACAAACCAAGTTTTGACTTGGTGCCTTATTCAGGTGGGGAAGTTGTTGGTAGAGATAATTTTTTTTTTCCCTTTTTGAGACGGGGTCTGCTATGCAGTTCAGGCTGCCCTTGTGCTCACTTTGTAACCCAGGCTGGTCTTGAACTCCAAAGATCCTTCTGTTTCAGCCTCCCAGGTGCTGGGATTATAGGCGTGCACCATCATCCCCAACACCTGGAAAATAACATGATAAGGATAAGTTAATACTTATTAACACAATTGATAAGTATTTATATAACCATCAATGTTTATAGGCTATATTGACTTATCAATTATAACCATCAATGTTTATAGGCTCCATTCACCAATCAAAAGAAACAGAGTGGCAGAATGATGGATCAAGAAGCAAGACCTGATAATATCCTGCAGAAAAGAAATATATTTAACCTGAAAAGAAATTTATAGACTAAAAATCAAAGAATGGAAAATATTCCATGTGACAGTAACCTAGAAAAATAGCAGGTGTAGCTATTCTGCTATTCCACCACAGCGTGGATTTTAAGACAAGGCTAACTACAGGAGACAAAAAAGGTCACTACATCCTTGGAAAAGGAACAAACCAACAGGAAGAGATAACAATCGTAAATGTATATGCAGCAAATATCAGTGCACACAACTCTAAAAAGCTAATATTAATGGGCCTATAAAACCAAGTAAGCACTAATACAATTGTAATGGGAGCTATCAATATACACCACTGTCACAAGGATATCAACCAGGCCTCCCAAAACAATCAACAATGAAATGTTAGAACTGAATCAAGCTCTTGAACAAATAGACTCAGTAAGTATCTACAGGGTGTCCCACCCCACAGTGTCAGAATACACATCCTTCTCAGCTGTACATAGAATATTTTTCAAGACAGACCACATGATAGCTCAGGAACATGCTTAAATGCAAAGGAGTTCAAATTATCCCATCCATGTTATCAGACCATAGCGAGATGAAACTGGAATCAGTAGCTAAACAAGCCATAATTAAGTTTTACAAATACATAGAAATTGATACCTACCAGAACGAATGGATCATAGATCAAATTAAAGAACAAACTAAAAAAAAATTCTACAACTAAACGTAAACAGCTATAAAAGATACAAGGATTTATGGGACACAATAAAAGCTGTCCTAGGAAAGAAACTCATAGCAGAAAATAACCACATCAGGAAAACAATAACCTCAAATAAACAACATAATTTTGAAACTCAACCTTCTACAAAGAGAAGATCAAATCAAGTCTAAAACTTGAAAGAGGAAGGAAAGTATTAAGACCAGAGTAGAAATTAATGAAACAGAGACTTAGAGACTTAGTCTCTGTTTTCTTAGTCTCTGTTTCATTAATTTCTACTCTGGTCTTAATACTTTCCTTCCTCTCTCAAGTTTTAGACTTGATTTGATCTTCTCTTTGTAGAAGGTTGAGTTATCCTTTAACTCAGAGGTGTCCCAAATTTTCTGGTCAAGGAGATTATGGGACCTCAGAGGAAAGGGATGAATGAACTATAGTGCGTCTCTCAGGCTTTCACAGAAAGCAAAATGGCCAAGCAATGGCCGTGACTCGTCCCAAAGGCTGACACTAACAACAGTTCTACAAAGTACTGTCTATGGTCCCAAACTTAATCCTGAGGGGATTTGACCCTGGAAGATACAAAAAAAAAAAAAAAAAGAAAAATGAATGTTTAGTTATACAGGTCTTGCTTCGACTTGCCCTTGTCCACCCAGCAAGAAAAAAAAATGCTTAATTACAATGCATGGAACGCAGAGCTAGATTGGTGAGATGAGCTTTAGGAGGCTTAGATTCAACATTACAAGCTTCACTGGTGGCCCACTGCAATTGCAGAACATTTGGCTGTGTATGTATCTCCTTCCTCTTAGTCCAAAGAGAAGTATATTCTTTTTCTTTTTTTTTTTTTTTTTTTTTCCTAAGCAACATCAATAGGGAAGTGGGTCATGCCCACACACTGTACTCTGTAGAATGATTGTGAGGACAATATGCAATATGTCAACTTTCAAAAACAAGAAAGGGGAAA